>VUQJ01001373.1:62694-72789 GCA_015108635.1 Andinoacara biseriatus
TTTTTTTCTATTTACATTCTTGTGGTTTCCTCTTTAAGTAGAGCATCGAAAATGCTACATCCTGTGATCTATGACATACTAAAGCCTTTGTTTTAGGATTTTTTTTTTCTCCCCAACAAGAAAAAATAAAGTTAGTTAATAGCTGGTCAACATCGTGAAGCCTTTTGCTATTAAAGAGCCAGATATTACCCCATCACCAAACTTTTGCAACTAAGAGAAAACAAACATTGGATTTGGACCGGACAAGACTCGAAAAACATGCCTCAAAATAGCTGCTAAACACACGTCTACCACATTTGTTATGTTAAACGGGCACATATGTAGACAGAAAAAAAGTAGTGCAGTTAACTTTTCAGACCACAGACTTTAGTTCAGCCTACATTGTGTGTCTTTGTGTGAATGAGCATGTTTGTGTGTGTGTGTGTGTGTGTGTGTGTGTGTGTTTGTGTGTGTCTGCGCATGGCGAGGGGCCCCTGTTATTATGTCCTGCTGCTTTTCAATGGAACAGCTGTGCGAGCCTCCAGCCGCCTCCAAACAAGGCACAGACTGCCTGGCAACTGTCCTCTCATTGGCCAACTTTCCACCTCCTCCGACCAATCGTGCGAGCCACATGTCGAGGAAGTGCACGGGGGAGAAAAACACAACAGAGAGAAAGAGAGAACAGAAATTATTGTGAGAAAGTTTGCTGTGAAATACACAAGAGGAGCTGGAGAGCTTTCAGCTCGTCTTTCCAACAGAGAGTGATAAGATTGAGAAAGCAGAACAACAGCACGTACTGATCATACTTTAGTATTAAGGGAGCACTTTTTAGAGCTTTAACCTCTTTCACACTGATTACCATGGAAATCTTTTAATGTTTCTCAAATCCTGTTTCCTGTAGACTAAATTCTCGTGTCCTACTCTATTAGCTTTGACATACCTTAAAAAGCTACAGTGGAAAACCCATGAATGGAAAGAAATCCTTCACATTTATCATACAGCAAATGCAATTGGTGCAAACATCCATCAACCAATCACAGAAATTGTAACGGCCTGAAAGAATTACCAAAAAAAGCAGACTGCCTCTGATGTAGGGTTCTAGAAACAAATAAAACAGCTACATATATGCATTTCCTGGGATCTTTCAACCAGAGAACTGCCTGCATTGAGCTGCAACAAGGAGGCAGTGACGTTTCTTTATTGATGCTATTGGCTTTGTGTTTGGCAGGCTGAGACATGCCACTGCAAAACAAGAGTTTCCAGAGCTTCAAGTGGACTTACTGGTGGATTCTAGTCAATATCTCTTGAATATAATAGGTGTTTGTTTTACAGTAGTTGTGACGCGTGCGGTTGCTAGATGTGAGGTCGACAGAGGAGATGAAAATGTTTAGAAATGGGCGATAAACAAGAATGTGGCTGCAGGCATAATTTTAGCCAAAATTGCTTTTGTCTGTTGGCCATGTCATATGTCCTCTGTGGGTGTGGAGTGTATAGCATGCATTTGTTTACTGTGTATGTGCGTGAGCAGATGAGTGGGTGGCCTCATACTCACCCATTCCACATCCTGTAATTACTAACCGAAGTGGCCTGCAGATTTGTGAGCGAACACCTGACTTAATGCACAGCTTTTCTCTCCTCTGGAAGTTAAGCTTCTTCTGAAAGCTCAACGGCAGTTTCTTCAGAAAACAAAAAAGACCTGTGAAGAGGTGCAGGAACAACACAGGCGAGGTGGCTCGTGTGATGTGGTAAAGAATGAGGCTATAAACTGCGTAGGTCTGCTTACTTAAAAAAAAAAAAAAAAACCATGAGCAAACACTCTTCTAATTACACGCAGACACTCTGGCAGACGCACACTTAAACCTTTCTCACACACACATGCACATAAGCACTGTCTGTGCAGCTATTTGTCAGTATGAAATGTACAAACACACGCACATTACGATATGCTGACATGGCATAGTGGTGGGTGTTTCTGAGTCAGTGGATTTGACAGCCACCAGCAGCAGCACCATGATGTTGATGATGATGATGATGATGCAGCTGACACAGTTCACAGTACATGGATATCTGCCACAGAGATTATGTTAGTGACCTAAATCTGCTGCTCAAATAGAAAATTTGCAATGCCGTTTAATGCTGTAGCTTTTAATTGTACTTAATCAACTAGTTCATTAACAGTAATTTTGATTACTGATTAGCAAAGTGCCAGTGGGTCAAGTACGATGAATACTGTGCATCTACCTTGGGCCTGTTTACTTAAAGTTACATGACAGAAACCTCTGGTGATATCATGCCCTCACATCTTTTGTGCTGTGCACAGCAGACATGTCCTGACATGCAACAAAGAGATGGCAGTTTTATTAAGCAGGTAAGCTACTTTTCTTTTCAAGCAAACCAGTAAACCAAATTTTTACTCCCACTTGTCAGTGAATGATTGAAAGACTAATGAAACCTCAGGCCTGCAGGCTGTAGCTGAAATTTCCTCTGATCCTTGAACAAATTGATTGAACGTACTGCAAGCTGTTCAGGACAAGGCAAATTACAGTTTAATTTAGAAGTCCTCTTTTTTAAGGATTAATTGTTGTTTAATTTTGCAAAATGTTAATGAGAATCTTACATTACAACCGGTGGCTAAAAAGGGATTTGGAGCAGTGCAAGATGGGGAAGAGAAAAATTTAGACATAAGTCACATGATAACGTGTGTTGTGAGTTTTTCTACATGCCACCCTGTCCTGCTGCTGCAATAGTAGCTCCTCTTGAAGGATTTAGCCAACTGAATTCAACAAAGTAGCTGTTTCACAGGCTAAATGGTCGATTTCCAACCTCTATACACTATAAAGCTAGGATAAATGGTAGAATACAGTGCGTGAATCTAATCAGCATCATTACCCTGATATAACCCGACACTGACCTTAAACACCACAGCCTGCTCTGCAAAAGTCCAACATTTAAAAGAAATGACCTACCACCAAAACAAAACAACAAACAAACAAAAAAATGTTAGTCCATTTATGCTTAATGCTCTTATTTAATGCTAGCTAGATGCTGAGTATTTTAACCGCAACTTTATTTGCAAATGCAGCATGAACACATCACATGGATGAACATGTGAGCGGGCCTTCGGATGTGGGCTCAATATAGTGTTACTGACCAAGTCATTGGACTTGACGCCAGGCTACACTACATGAAAAATTAAGTTTTTTTAATATGGATTAACCTGCCAGACTTAATTGCTAAATTGAAGGTGCCAGATACAGTTATGCATCGTTCCAACCCATCCCATCCACCCAACCTCTGATTACAACAAAAACAAGTTAGCAACATGTCAGTGTGTGTCTGTGTTTCAATAAGAACTCAGTCCAACATGACCTGGTTTGCTTTGAAATGGCAGCTACTGCAGCCCGAGGCTCTAACAGATGTTGAAGAGGTAGACAACATGCCCTGGCAAACTGCCATTACTGAAAAAAAATAAGAAATACTGCTGTTACGCAGACCTTGCTACCTGTATGTCAAGTACTGCTGTTCCTGCTTTAATTTCCTTTCTGCCAGGGCTAATGTTTTAATGCTTTGATGATATTTCTGCACTGTGTCCCCTGGTCACAATGTCTCCTCAGAAAAACACTCGGCAAATTCTAGAACTCCCTACATGAAAACGTTTTGGAATATACATTAGCATGAACGTGATTAACATGATCTACACGAACACTTTCACAGGCGTTCCAAAGCAAATAGCTCACAGCGAGGTCATTAGTTTTATTTTTTAATATATTTCTGGCTGAGGTTTCACATGTACAAGAGACTCTCCATCAACAAAACTGACTACAATGACAAAACTGAAAAGGCTTTCATGAGTGAAGCTCAGCACAGACAGCGCAAGTCACATAAATAACTGTAATCTGATAACTCAGTGATGAATACTGGCTGCTGAGCTCCTATTTTATGCACTTTGTACTGAACTTAATGTTAAAGCTTGATGTGAATGAAAACCTGTAGGGATTGCACTATACTTAACATGGAGGTGCAAGAGCAGTTCATTTGTAGTTGGGATAATTTGGGGGATATAATTTGCCTCTTTTAGACTGTGTGGTCTGGAATCTCAGGGTCATCCATGGGGCAAAAACTCACAACTGCACTGAGTGGATAACAATATGTGAAATCCTGAGAAGTTTACCCAAATGGCCCAATCGCAGCTCAAATCGGTAATGACCCCCAGCTCTTTCTGAGACTGCGTGTGTTAGAAAACAGCCTCAATCTGCTCCCACTGTGTTGTCCAGACAATCTCAGCCTAATCCTCGGAGTCCTGTCCAGGATTACAATGTCTGCTCCACCCACCATCCCTGCATTATAAAAATTAGACAGGATTATTTGAACTATAAAAAATAACACAGACTCCATGCATTAAACTTGAAAAAACTCACTACTCATCTTATAGTTTTACTGGATGCGGTGATTACACCTGTCATTTGCCCAGATTAGTGGCCGGTGGGGGCAGATTTGGGAAGATCAGCTCCACACAACACAAACAAAGCATTAAGGCTGATTTCCCCTTATATGGTCTGAGTGGGAACAGCATGGACATTTTAAAATGCAGATTTGTTTTGTTTGGTGCTTGGAAACATGTTGCCATAGTGACTATGATACATTTTTCTTGGTGTATGTGTTATGCCAGCTTGCGAATTCAAGCTGTAGCAGATGGTTTCGATCCAGTGTCACAGGAGGTGTGTGTGTTTTTTGAATGGCTGAGAACAAGTACACGAGCAAGGAAGAAAACACATTTGCACCTGAAGACAATACCCTGCGGGTGAATGTTTTTCTGAGTATTTCCCGGGAGTGTGTGTTGTGTGTGTGTGGGGTGGGGGGGCATCACTGTGTCTTAAGGCTTCTGAATGAGCTGATAATATACCAGATGGTTTAGTGACTTTTTGGAAGCACTGGCATCTCCAGCAGGACTTTGGATGTGGGATGTCTCCCCTGCTCTTATTTTTCTTCTCATATCCCAGCAAAAAAAATGTGCTGATCCACTGATGTGGTTTCTGTTCTAATGCATCTGTGCTTTCACCAGCTTTATTTCCCATTTCCATGCAGATAGGAATGGTAGAACTGTTTGTGCAGACTTTTTAAAAAGTGCTACTGTTTTCCAAAAGAAAATGTCCTGTAACATAAAGTACATGCCTGCATAAAGTGTCATGGATTAAAAGATGAGTTGTCATAGATGACTTGGGCTTGAATAAGCCGAAGAACTTTGATTAAAGACTGAAAACATAGACCGTACATAAAAGACTGCAACTCACTCATTGCTTTTTAGGCTTTTTGCCCTTCAGCTTAGCTAGCTTTATACCCATTTTCTTGGTAGCAAGCTGCATTCATAGACTGCATGGTTCCATGACACACGGTGAGCAACATGCTACTGAAATGTGAGGATTTCACTGAAGCACCGACTTCTTGGGTGTTAACAGAAATCCATAGCATTGTCAATTAATTGCATCACCTACAAGGTGCCAGAGCTGCAGCATGTTTTTGTACCTGGCTGTAAACATCTGGACTTCTGTATCAAAGCTGGGAATTTAAACTAGGAGTGTTTGGGAACTGAAGCACCTTTGGAGTTATTTTGAAGTGGCCATTCAAGCAACTGAAAGCAGAAAGGAAAATATATACAATGCTGGATATTCAACTGACAATAGCTGGTTGCAAGATATGACTTGGTGTAATAAAATTACCAAAGCCCACTGAGCAAAACATCATAAAGAAAGCATAAAACAACCATCCTTTTATCAATGTACTTCCTGGTGAACACAGCAGGACCAGCAGATCTAAAATGGTTGAAAGCCATCCTTTTCAAATATTTAGTTAGTATTTCACCGACTTCCATTTTCCATCTTTTGCCATTCTTTATTGCCATTATCTCTCAGCACAGTTCTTTGTGGAATTAGATGATGAGTGGTTTGGTATAAATGCTCCTGACTTAAACAGTGATTTACAGCCCTGGTTAAAGACTCGGTGGTCCAGACAAATTCCCCTGGTTGCTCTGAGATTTTATTTTCCCCCTCAGTCTGCAGGATCATGTATCCCTCTGCAGGCAAAAGACATTAAAGGGCAATGTAGTTTTCTATGATCTGACAATGAAATGGCTTACTGAAAATAATGAGGAGAATGGATGAAAGAAGTGTGGGTGTGTGATGTAAACAGGATAGTTTTCTTGTTCATTTGCACAATGACCAGCCACACTGACCTTAATTCTTGTGTTACTGAATGTATGCATGTGCAAGTTTAGGAAGCCTGCCTACTTATCCTCAGAGAAGGAGGCCTTGTTTACTAGATAGGTTTAGAGCAAATCTCAGCCAATTACTGTCAAAGTTAAAACTCTGGTGTGCCAAAAGTTGCTGTAATTTGTGAAATTGGCTGTGATCAAGGCTCATACACAAATACTTCTTCAAAGAGGACAGAGATTTAAAGTGTTGTATTGGACTTTTGCAGCAGTGTTAACAAAGTCTGTTGGGAACATGTACATTGCTGTCAAAGTCATTTGCCTTAATTTATGTATACACTTAAGTTATTCCTCTCCTCAGTGCAGTGGATCTTTATGCTTTGCTATCTGGGTGGATGTTTGTATATTTCATTGGTGTTCTATTTCAATAATAAGCCCCTTGCAGACTGATGGAATCTGAATGTGCCTGCTTCATGTCTGCATGCACACCCTGGTCACTTACACATAAATGTTGAGATATTTACACACTAGGACAGACCGTGTAATATCGAAGTGTCAGTTTCAACATGGCACAAATCTGAATGCATGCAATCATCAACCATATAGCTGCTGCGTGTTTGTGAGCTGCTCGGCTCAATGAAAGAGGTGATTGGTTTGGAAAATGACTTGAAGAGAGAAAAAAACACGAGAACTGAACAGGGTTCAACGTTTTCAGTCTCACTTTGGCTTGTGCTAGAGTCCAGGTGTGGAAAATGTATGTTTTGAATCAAACAATAACTTATCCAGTGGGCTAGCAGCTCTTTTTTGTGTGTGTGATGGTGGTGGTGGTGAAGGGGTGGTGGCTTTTTAGCAGAGCCAAGTATGATAATGATAATGGAAAAATACCGACAAAGGGTGGTTGCATGATATTTGCAACAGAAGCAAAAGTTCACAGCAATAATATAAACATAACCTATCCAGGTACATAAGGGTTACAGTTCATTTCATCATGGAATTACCTTCTAAATTGATGACCTGTTACTCTTTTCTATTATCCTGCATGTGTTTGTGTCTAGTTATACACTTCTAAGAACTTCAGCAGGCGCGACTCTCTAAAGAAACTGATGTGCAATAGGTCAAAACTCCAGCAACACTTGTATTATGCAGAACAATTGCATTCTTAGACTGATGCGCTTCAGCCTGTGGCCTACGCCAGGGTCCTTCTGAAAGGCAGCATGGTGATGACCCTCGTGAAGGCTGTTAGCTGAAGTGCACTGGCAAAATCATTTTCCTATATTAGCAATTATATGAAATATGGTTGAAGGTAAACTGACATAATAATACAATAATGAAGGACCTGTTGCTAACATCTTGGTGTAGATACCACAGCACACCTTCAGGGGTCTAGTGGAGTCCATGCCTCAACGTTTCAGGGCTGTTTTGGCAGCAAAAGGGGGGCAAACACAATATAAGGTAGGTGGTCATAAAGTTGTGCTTGTTTGTTGTATAATTGTGTAATAAATTCTATGTCATGTTTCTGAGAAATCAATCGTGCTGTCAGAAAATCAATATCACCTTTAAAATGGATTATTTGCTTCATAATCGTGCCATGAAAATGTAACATAAATGCTGGCAAATTATTAAAATTCACTAATTAAAACCTTGAGAATGTGCAAATATAGTGAGAAAGACTGTTAACCGTTCTCTCTCGTAGCTTAGTGATTACTTCACCAAGTGAAAAACTCCTTTAGGGGCTCTTTGCATATGCAAAGTGCAGTGATAGGGAAATAAAGAAAGTCTAGGTCTTTGGGGAGGTGTGTCTTATGTTTTCGGTTGTGTGAACAGGACTGACATAGATCATGGAACATGGAGCGAGTGCATCAGCAGGTAATCCTGCTCTTCACGGCAAACTGCTGTGTGTGGTGAGATAGCACGTGAATGTGCAAGTCTGTGAAGCGGGTGAATGCAGCAGAGCTCAGATTACATTATTAAATGAAATTTAAATCTATGTATCTATATATATGTATGTATGAATGTATGTATACACATTACATCACACAGTTATTGTTTCCAAAACACAAATTATTCATCTTATTCTGCTGTTGATTTTTGTTCGGTGTTGTTTATTGGATTTGATGATTGAAGTATGCAGAAACGAGACATATTGGCAATTCAGCAGTTCATTCATTTAACACTGATACTGAGGGGCCTCAGTAGCATATGGAACAACCTTCTCACTCTGCAGTGGGATGGCATCCCATTCTTCAATCAGCATTTGTCGCAAGTCAGCCAATGTGGTTCTGTTGGCCACTCTGGCACGAACAGCACGCCCAAGCTGATCCCACAAGTGTTCATTGGGGTTGAGGTCAGGACTGCAGGCAGGGCATTCCATCCTCTCCACTCCCAAATTCTGGAGGTAGTCATTGGTAAACCCCGCTCTGTGGGGGCGAGCGGTCCCAGACTGTGGATATGCGATTGCCACTGGTTGCAGAATCTTATCTTGATATCTCTCTGCATTGAGATTGCCTCCAGTGATGACAAGCCTGATTGTCAGCACCTGGGGTACCAGAAGCTATGTTTGAGTGCTTTAAAGAAACCCTGCCTTGCTTTTCTTAGTACAAAGCTTTAGACAATAAGTATGCCCTACCCCAACATAAGAGGGGAAAAAAAGTAATGATGCTCCACTGAGTTTGTATTGCGCGAAGGTGTGTTTTGTTCTGTTTTGCCTGGTAGCACTGATACATGCTGAAACACTGCTGTGTGGTAGGATGCACAATCCACAGGGGTAAAGAACCCAGAACTATTTTTTTGTCGAGTCTGTGAACAAAAACTGAGCCTTCAAGGAGATAAAAGTGCATACAGATGTGAGGTGTCAGCAGGACGAAAGGGAAAACTATAGGAACCCAACAGTGTGACATGTCAAATACCCAGATGCTAACCCTTTCATGGGCACTCTGTCTCTAGTACTGTAACTTGGCAATATTAGGGAAATGAAAGAAGGCAGCAGTTGTCATTTAAATAAGCTGAAATACGATCAATTTCATTTGGTTTTCTTACAGATTTTTCCTTTTTTTCTCATAATTAAAAGAAACATCCATTCACAGCCTTTTCAAGCTCCAAAACTACCAACATTGATTATCTTGACCCACCTTTGCTGAAGTTTGGCCCGTCTCACTCTCAATTTATTGCATATTGATGTCTGGGTAGGACCCCTTGGCATCACAATGACATGACCTGAAATCATCTATTCTGTGTAAAAGTCCTGTAATGTAGGCTACTGTCACCCCATCTACTTTTTTAAGTGGACTTTTTTGTTCTTTATCCTTTCTAACCTACCAATATGGAGCACCTACCCTGCACACTGAAAAAATGAACGGTGACCGTTTTTAAATGTAACAGGAAAACCTCCTCGCTAAGCTTCAGTATGTGAAGAGGTGGGAGTTACAGTATTTTTATATTTTAAATTTGTTGTTGCCCTTTAATTTAAGAGATATAATAGGGTGTTGCTGCAACAGGTTGTTGTCATGGTCCTGGGCCGTTGGCCCAGTGTTTTGTGTTCTTTTGGTTTGTTTATTTCTAGTTCCTTGTGTGTCCATGTGTCCGGTCCACGTCTTTGTTCCCCGTCTGGCTTCCTGTTTTATTTTGATAGTCTTTTGGTCCCTGTCTGTCATGTTCAGATTTGCTTCCCCTTGTCTCGTCTGGTTAATTCTGTTCAGCCTTGCCCCCACCTGTTGCCTGTTCCCTAATGCCTTTGTGTGTGTATTTAAGTGCCCAGTCTGTGTTTAGCCCTTGTCGCGTCGTCTTCAGTATTTTCCTCCCGCTGTGCGCTCCTGTACCCGACTCCTGCTTTTGTTCCTGTTCTGTCTTCCAGCAATAAAACTATTTATGTTCACGTCCGTGCCCGGTGTCCTACATTGAGGTCCTCATTCCTG
>VUQJ01001374.1:0-11960 GCA_015108635.1 Andinoacara biseriatus
GTATGGCGAGCAGGGTGGACCCAAATGCAGAACTCCGGAGACGTACTAAACTTAAAAGCCGACTTTATTGCAAACGAAATCGTAACATACAAAACTGAGGACACTGGGGGCAAAACGGAAACAAAACCCACATCACTATACGGGAGGACGCAACAAGGAACAGAGAGAAACGCGGACAATAAATACACTAGGAAAGACGAGGGAAAACAGGAAACAGCTGGGGAGAACAGGAGGACCAAATCAGACTAATGAAACACAGGAAGCAACTAGACAACACACTGGGAACACGAGACTGTCAAAATAAAAACAGGAAACACCTAACAGGGTGCACGCAGACTATACACGAGGGCTGGCACAGAGGGACAGTAACAGGGACCAAGGAACAGGGAAATAAACAGATACACGGGTGACATGCATACAAACAACAACAAAGCCAGAACGAAGATGAAACAAAAACACACAAAACGCTGGGCCACCGGCCCAGGATCATGACAGTTTACCTTTGTAACCGGTATTTCCTTTGACTTTGACTCAAACAGGTGCTCCAGTTTGGCTGTGTCCAACTTCACCGGTTCCAGTTTGGACCAGAGTGAGTCTCCGCTCCTCTTGTAGTCCCTGTACTGAGAGTCTGTCGGACGCACCTGATCACAAACGAAGCAAGAATACACTGCATCAGACAGAGACGTGTGTCAGACTCACACTTCCTACAGCAAAAGAGGTAAATGAGACACCCTGAACTCAACGAACCACAAATAGCAGCAGCCACAGGAACATGTTGAGTGAGTCACTGTTTCTACTGACTGTTTCATCTTAACTGGCTAATGGAAACATGCAGTTAGAAAAAAACAACTCAGGATCTTCTGCACTAGAGAATATAGACTGCAAGTCAACCTGATATTAAATGCTTGTGTTCTTGAGACCCTCGGGCAGAAGTGGAAAGCACTGCGTGGAGCGAGAAACAGCCCTAAAAACCACTGTGAGTGAATATAGTTCATTGCTGCATCCACAAATCCAAGTTAAAACTCTACCGTGCAAAGAAAAACATCTAGAAGCACTAACACCTTCTCTGGGTCTGAATTTATTTAAAATATACTGAGGCAGATGGAGAAAGGTCCTGCTCCCTCATTAAACAACATCTGGAATTCTGTCAAAGTCTTCCCGGCTAAAACCTGGCTAAAGAGGACAGGGAGCGTCCAACTTATTATCAGCACACAGTTTAAAAGCCAGCATCTGTGGTGGTATGGTGCTGCCTTGGTGCACACTTCTGCAACACAGTGGATACACATTCACATGTCCCAAAGCTTTTGGAATGATTTGTTGGCGTTAAATTGAAAATCTCAATATATTTTTCAAAGATACAATCGCAGGTCTCTGTCTTGGTGTTTGATATATTGTTGCATATTATTATCAACTGAATAAGGGATTTAAGTGATTTGCAAATCATTGCATACTATAGTACTGTGCAAAAGTCTTTACAGCCTTCTTTTCTTTATATTTTCCTGGGAAAATGGAAAATAGCTGCAGTGAATATGACTTTCAGATATTGTTCACTTCCTGTAGCTAGTGTTTAAGGCCTGCCATTTCCTATTTAGTCCTCTACTTGTCCAGTTTTCTCAAATTGTTTTCACAATTCACACATGTCAAGATGTGGCACCTTTTTGTCAAATAGCTCTTTAGGAATCATCTTGTTGCTGCAAAGGTTTAGTGCCTTTTTTATGTTTGAATGATTCATGGGTCGGCGTTAAGTAGCTTAACAGAAGCAACATTCAGCTGCTCCTTGTCACAAGGGAACGTCACAGCGGGCAGCTCCGCATGTTTGATTTGGCACCGCTTTACACCGGATGCCCTTCCTGAAGCAACCCCAAAGGTGATTTGTGTCTCCAGCTGGAACTGCACCAGTGCCCTTTTGCTCGCCAAGCAAATGTGTTAACCATTACACCACAGGTACAAGGACCAGACTGCAAATGAGCGATAAAGCAGCCAGTGGCCAAAGAAGAACTTTCAGACCTCCAGAAAGCATGGAGAGCTATTGCTCAAGACCACTTTAAAAAACAATTACAAGAAAGTCTGACTCCTTGGAGGGAAAACAGAGAAATGAGGAATGCTCAAGACTTTTCCACAGAACTTTTTTTCCCCACATTTTACACTGCAGCATAGCTTTTTGGAATTGGGGCTCTAAATGTAGCGGTAACGCTGTATCAATACAGCAATTACATGTTAATGTGTGTGTGTTTTTTTCTTCACCTCACTCCAAAAGAGTCTGATAGTCTTCTTCTTTTTGTTGAAGAGCGGTGGCTCTGGAGGAGGAGGCCCTGGAATTGGAGCGCTAAATAAAGGAGGTGGTGGAGGCCTCATAATACCCATTAAGGGAGGGGGTGGAGGGCAGCTGCCTAACATGGGTGGGGGTGGAGGGAAGCGGGGGATGCAGGGAGGAGGTGGGGGCGGGGGCGGGAGCTCGCCGCATCCTCCCATTAAAACGGCATCTAGAATGTCCTTATCATCTTCCTCTGTCAGGTCAGTGAAGTTGATGTCCCTGATGCGCAGCTCTCGAGGGCTGGCCAGCAGCTGGTCCCAGATCGTGTCTGATTCCTTTTTGGGTGGGGGAGGAGGGGGCTCATTGGCCGGGCTGTCCAAGTGAGGGGTAGGCATACCGATGTCCTTGATCAAGTCTCCGAACCGCTCAGCAATCGGACGGATGCTGCCGCGATGCTCTGACTTGTCGTCCCTGTTGTTCTTCTCTTGGTCATCACCAGGTTGCCTGTTAGCATCCAGCTGCGTCTCTTTGTCCTCCTCCTCCCCCTCCCCTTCATCCTTCTCCTTTTCCACATCTTCTTCTTCCTCCTCATCACTGGGTTTCTTGTTCTGGGAGTAGAGCATGTCTAACATAAAGAGTTTGCTGTTGAGGAGTTTGTTGCACTTCTCGTTCACCTCTGCCTCCTTAAAGCCTGGAAAGAGGGGGGTGTGGTGGTTAAATAAGGAAGTGAAAGCAAATGCACACCTCAGCTCTATACCTAATAACCTTACAGTATCATTAGAATTAAATCAATCAATAAATGAAAGACAGGGTCTTGAAAACCCACCACTCTCATTGCTTCCCCTCTCTTCTCTTTCCAGAGTGCTGCTGGCAGAGGAGATGCTGGAGGCCGAGCAGTTGTCCTTCTCGTTCACTTCCTCATTCTGCCGTTCCTTGTCGCTCAGGATGCCGCTGTCCTCCTCCGCTTCCTCCTTCTCCTCTGGTTCCTCTGCACGTTCCTCAACTTCTTCTTCCTCCTCCTCCTTTTCTGCTGCCACTTCCTCCTGCACTTCCACTTCTTTCTGTTCACCCTCTTCGTCCTCAGCAGTGGCTTCTGCCTCTTTCCTCTCTGTTGCTACACTGGCACTGGAGTCTCCTGTCACAAAAACCATCAGCGTTACTTTCCTCCAGCTTGCATTGGAGTTCAAATACTCACACAGAAACGCACTGTATGATACCACATATGACATATCTGTGATGAAATACAGCTTGAAAGATGTCTTTTAAAAGCATCTCTGCTTAGGCCGCTTGTGCGACAGCCCTGTATAAATACACACACGCACAGAGTGACAAGAAAAACCAAAACACACACACCCTCAGTCTATTAGATCACATACACAAAGCCAGGTTGTGGCCGCACCAGGATATGGACAGGAAATGAAGAATTAAGTTCCTGTTTACATCAAAACACATATTTTCTCGGTAACTCAACAGCACAGGCCATGTAGTGATGCGGGCAGGGTTAGAATAACACAACACCGCGAGGCCTCAAACACTGGCTTGTGTGAGTGACAGAACCTCAGCTTGTGGCTTTGCGTGCAGCCTGAAACAAGGCTGTTTTCTTGCATGAGCTGTTCTGGCAGCGCACTTTCAAAAACGTCTTTCAAAAACCCATGTGACACCTTCACCCATATCCTCTCTTTTTTTTTTTTATTATTGCTGTTTTAACCCCCCTGTGTCCCCCTCCTTTCCCCTCACGATCGCCCCGCCCAATCTCTGTGTGTTCAGTTAAATGGCAGCCTGCAAAGTGAAACCATTTAAGGTTGAGAATAATTGCCGTGGGCCGCTCTGTTGGGAGTTGAACAGAAGACCCTCTGGTTTTAATTATAATTTTTCAAAGTATTTACTGGCAGAATTGAACATGGTACTGATCACCTGAACTAAGAGACCTTTCACACACCATCACAACTGTCTGCATACACAGTCTATGGCAAGACCAGGGGGCCATGCTGACGCAGATGATGAGAGGGAATTATTGATAATTCACATTCCCAGTGTGTCCGCCCAACAGATCAATGCATCAGACATTGTTCTCGGCAATCCTACCAGTCTCGGAGGGCGTATATGGAACGGCAGGAGTCTCCGCTTCAAGATCAGCCTCCGCGTCCTCCTGGGAAGCGAAGGAGGATGGCGTGCTGCTGCGCGATGATGACGGGGGCCAGGCTTCCGAGGGTTCAAAGTTCAGGTCGAGGTCAGGGGGATTCCTTGACACCCTGACGCGCTCCCTCTCGTACTCTTCCGCCGCCAGACGTTCCACGTTCTTATACCTGAAAGAGAGAGAGAGAGGATGGATGTAGAAAAATAACAGAGCCGGAGACAATGCTCTGCCTGTCTCGCCGCGATTCTCCGTGTTAGTCTCTGCCAAATTGCCGAAAACTAAACCGCCTGTCAGCGGTTTTTGTCAAAGCACCTAAATTCATTAAAAACCCCCAACCCGGCCTTTTAAAATTCTCCTCATTTCCCCCTCTACAGCTGCCATGCTACTTTACCTCTTCAGAACATAATCCCACCTCACTCCTCCACCTCGCCCCATTAATCGTTCACAAAGCGCTCAGTGCGTTCATCACTCATTTCCTGCAGTAGAAGGGTTCACTGTCTTGCTCCCCTCTGTCCTCCTCACTTGTCTAGGAAAATGCTCAGCTTTCAGCAGCATTTCAAACATGCAACAACAGGGAGTTTAAAGAGGAGGAGGAGGAGGAGGAGGAGGGCAAGGAGAAGGACAGGAGAGAAGAATGGGAGAGATGGGGAGATGTTAATGTTAGTTTGGCTGCTCTAAAGGCTAAACATCAGAAGTGAATCAGAGTAAACCTGTTCAAGATGTGCCTCCATCAGCTCTGCTCTCAAGACTATTTACCCTCGCTCTCGTGTTCTCTTCCTCCCTTCCTCCTTCTACCAAGTGTTACTATTCAAGCAGCCAGCCAGAAAGGGGATTCAGGGCATTGATTCAAACTTCTCGCTCCCTCTCTCTTTCTCTTTGTAACTCCACCTCTTTCCCACCAAACCATGAATGTGTGGAGCTTCTGTTCAGAGTTCATTAGCATCAGTCCACTTCAGAGGTCTGAAGAAACAAGATATTAACATGTGTTGGTGTGTATGTGCACGCTGGCGTGAGTGAGCTGAACGTACACAAGGTGCCTGAACATGGTCTAAACCTTCCAGCAGACTGTGCGTCCTTACACGCTTAGGAATGAAAAGCAGTGAGTGAAAGCCTGTAAAAATCTCCAGCTGTTAATGTGTGTAAATCACTTCTAAATAAACTGTTCCCTGTATGTGTCTTTTAAGGCTCGCTTCCAACTCCATATTTTTATTCTGGGACTTTATTGGAGCAGATTCGCATGACTCACAGCTCAAAATAATCCTTATCTTATACTGAGCCACGCTCAAGCCCCTCAGTTCATCCTCTGTCTGGAAAAAAGCCACTGTAGCTTTTTTCTTCTCCTCTCTCCTCACAACTGAAAGACTTAACAGCAGGTGTGTGGGGTTTCTCTCCTCTTCTCTCAGCCAGCCAGCTGTTTCAGTGAGACAGAGCAAAGTCCAGCCATTGGGCGCGCTACCTTTAGCAACCATTTAGCAGAGGTAGGCTTGTCAGTTAAACACTGAGCTGGGGTATTCAAGAAAAAAGAAGAAGAGGGGACACCAAAATACACCATCCATAAATCAGAGTGATGCAGTGGATGAAGCTCCCACATGCTCACCCAGCAGCTCATCTCCACCTCAGGCTCCTGTCCGTCTCTGCCTCATTTCTTCTGTTCATAGTTGAATCCAAATGTCTTTTTTGTCTTATTGACACTGTGTGTTATTGCATTAACTGAGCTTTAAAAATTAGGGTGAAACAAGCCTGTGGTGAAGCCACAGTGCTTGGCACAGACTCTCAAGAAGGTGAAGAAGAACAGTAAGGCGGCGCAAATATAATGATGACGTGTGTGGTTCACATTTATTTATTATGTCATCAGTCCTTACTGACACAAGGGGATCGTGACCTCTTATACCCTTTGGAGTAAATCTCTTGCTTCTTGTGATTCCCGTCTGCGCAGAAACTCTGATTTATTGGCCTCATGAAAATTCTTCTGGTGTGTGCATGTTAGTGTGAGTACACATGGTTGAGTTAGAAAGTGCGGCTGTGTATGTGCACATCCATTCAGTGTGAAAAGCTTGACAAATCCAGGAACCTGATTTTCTCACAGCACGAAGCCAAAACAATCAGGCCTTTGGCAGAGCGCCGCAGTTAAAATACAGCTCCTTAAAGGAGCAAGAAAACAGGCAGACGGAGCAAAGAAAATCAGACCCCCCCCAAGCCTCTGGCAGCAATGGGCACCTTTTTAACCTGTGAACAATTACACTATTACCAAGCTTCTCAAACCAGCGGCTCAAACATAATCCCAACAGATTCAGCTGTTCTGGGTTGTTTTGATTCAGCGTCCGCACACTCACCTCTCCTCCCGCGCAAGCCTGGCCTCTTCCATTTTATCCACATAGCTGCGGCTGTAAGAGGCACACAGACAGACTGTTTTAAAAGGACCTAATCATACCACACACACTGTGTTCTGTAGATCTGACATGTTGGTACATCAGGCATGCAGCTGAAACCCAATGCCTTTGTCTTATTTACAGTAAAATTTATTCTTATCAGACTGTTAAACAAATTTATTAAATGAAGACATTTTGATTCATACCCTCACTTATTTAGCGCATTATATAGCCTGTGATTATCTGTCTCTTTAATAACTTAGTTATTAACATTGTTATTATTTTGTTATGTTAAGTATGTTAAAACATACTTTTGACTTACTGTTCTACATATTTCATGCTATATTTCATCCTATGAAATATGTATCTATGAAAAATTAATCCTAAACAGATTCTCTCAGTGAACTCACTGAAGGGTGTTTCTCCTTTCTCATCTTCACTTTTTAAATGTTCATTTATAAATGATCATACCGATCCGCTATACATCAGGAAACAGCTACAAAATTTCACCGCCACGTTTTCAGTTGCAAAACGTTTACTCTGTCAGCCTGTTACGGTCTACTTGTGCTTGCTTTTAGCTCGTTACAGCCAATCTGCAGCAAAATGAGGTGCTGGCTAGTTTATCGGCATAAAGGATTTTTTTTGGTCTTATGATTTCGAAGTTTTCAATTTTTTGGAAACCTAATAGCCCAATCTACAACCTAAAAACCCGTCATGTTTGTTTTAATTTTTTCTTGCAAATTATTTAGGGCTTTTAAAAACAAACAAACAAGCAAAAAAAAAACAAAAAAACCCCCCCAAGAATGCCTAACCTGTGCTTGTTCCTCTCCTCTCTCTCTATCTTCTGCAGCCTCTCTTCTCTCTCCACACGGCGGCGCTCTCGCTCAGCAGCCAAAGATTCTTGGTGTTGTCGGTAGGAGGAGGACAGAAGACCTCCCAAAGCAGGTCTGAAGGAGCAGACAGGAGAGTGAGGAAAAAGAGGTTTCTTTCATTTCCTCATTTTTATTTAATTATCTTGTCATTCTCAACAATTTCTCTGCACCCTTGGTCCATCCACTTGGTTTTAATCTACTGCACTCTTGTCATAAACTGCTAAAACAGCCATAACATAAAGCATATGCCCCTTGCATAAGAACAGCTTCGCATATGTGTTTCCCTGTCTTTGACCGTGAAAACACATATGAATCTGTTCCTGTATGTGAACCTGTTTGCAGTACAGCACTGAGTATTTTAAGGATGTTTCCATGCGAGTGGAGGCACAGGTTACTGCAGCGTCTTCTCACCTTGAGCTGGTTGGTGTACTTGGTGTGCTGAGAGAGGAGTAGGACATGAGCCCTCCATTCCTGAGGGAGAAAAACAGGGTGAGCGTCCTCTCACGGTTGCATAACACTGCACGGACTAACCGATGAGCGCAAAACGTGTGCCCAGAAATGAACGTGACACCTTGTTTCACAACAGGAATGTTTTTGGTACAACACTTTAGTGACCCTAATTACTAACTGCTGTCGTGTTTATTTTATTATGTTGCTGGGAAATTTCAGGCAAGGTGTTTGTCCTCACTAAGAGTTTGCTAAAAAGACCTTTGGCCTTGACAAGCTGAGAGCCAGAGCAGACAAGAGCTTTCTTTTTAAAACTAATGATATACTATTTAAGGTTTTGGTGCCACGTGTACAGTACAAAGCAAAAGTCATCTGATTCTTGTTATCTATAATTTGACACAAAGATTTCAATTTCTGATTAGTTGGGTATAAGGAAAGATACATGATTACTCATGCAGCATTCTCTTCGCAGTTTAGGCACAGATTAAGCGTGGATCCACACAGAAAAATCTGACAGTAAACCGTTGCCTATAATATCAGGGAGGACAGAGAGTGGAGAAAGTAAGGATAGGAAAATGCAAAGTTTCAGTTACATGATCAAGCTAAGAAGCAAAGAGTGACTACAAAAATATGTTGGAGAAGCATTAAAAAAAAAGGCAAAGAGTAGTTGTGCTGGTCTTGAAACGAGGGGAAAGGAAATGCTAGAGGGAAGCAAAGTGGGGACTGCAAAAAAAAAAAAAAAAGAAAAGAAAAAAAGCCAGAAGCAGAAGTGGAAACTGAAACAGGAAAAGCGGGGACATCAGAAGAGAGGGAAACCTTCTCGCTGTGATTTGCTGTCCATCTGACCTGGGAGGTGTTGGTTTCGGTGGCTCCTCATTCAGCTTAGTCTGAGCCGGGGGCGACGGCTCCTCATCGAGATCGTACGAGAAGAGGTGGAAGGGCGAGTGCGGGAGGTAAGGCAGGCGGTCAGGGGATGGGCGTGAGCTGCCACGCAATGGCGGGCTCACCTCCGTGGTAGCTGGCACAGTGACAATAGACCTTTTTCTGGCCAGCAGCGTGGCCAGGAGGGAGGGTTGGGCTGGGGGGCTGGGAGTGCAGGAAACAGTGGAAGAAGAGGTGGGGGTAGAAGGGGAGGAGATGGTGGTGGTTGTTGCTGGGGTTGGTTCTGTCCAATTCCTCTGCTCACTCTCCGCTATAGACTCCTTTCTGGAAGTGATGGTGATGGAGTGAAGGGTTGTTCTTTGAACGGTGGATGGAAGATGTCTAGCAGGACTACGAACACAGGAATGGATGGAGAGGAATAAAGGGATCAAAGCGTAATTGAGCAGATGAAAGCCTGACAGGCAGATCTTTCACATACATAGGCCACCAGAACAAACCAGCTGGATAGGCATCACAAACAGGGACTAAAGAAACATTTGAGACCTTTATGATACTATTATTTTATTTCTACCACTATGTCCTAAAATACCTGGAGGTGGTCTCAATAGCCCCCTCCTGCTCATCTGAATCAGACTCAGTCACAGGACTCTCCTCTTCCTCCCTCTCCTCCTCTATGCCATCCTCCTCACATTCCTCCACTCTGTGAAGGTGGTGGTGGTGGTGGTGGTGGTGGCAATGAATATACAGAAGGGTGGAACATTTGAGGGAAGGACGGAGGAGAGATGAAGTGATACATAAGAAAAGCATGCAAATAGAAATCTCCACAGAAATAAAGAGTGTTGGAAAAAAGGGATGGAAACAATGGAAGGTCATGTGTGGAAAAGACTACGCTAAAAAGTCACATTTATGACACTCAAAGACCACAAACAAAGACATGGCATACATCGGTTTGAGCTAGGTGTGAAAACTACCAAAATAAAAAAAGAGAGAAAACAAAAAAATGAAACGGGGAGAAATGGTAGATCAATGTTTCTGATTACACACTTCATGCTTCCAGTTAGGTAGTTTTACATGCACATGAACACCGAACATGATAACAAGGAAAGAGGGGAAGGAATGCTGAGAGGAGAATAGGACACAGCTGAGAAACTGGTTGGAGATTGGTGTCACCAAACTGTTGGGCTATTGGGTGTAGTGAAACCAGATGAGCCCTGTTGCAGTCAAGTCCATCTGCGCTGCCAGGTGTTGTTCCATAAGAGCAGAGCCACGTGTGTGTGACGAATGGGATAGTCAATAAAACCTCGTGTTTGTTTTTCCCGTGTGCACGCATAATATGAAGCAGGGTGTAGTCCAGGACATAAACAACGTTCACCCATTGACTCGATTCATTTAAAAAGAAATCATAGGCAAACATAATCTTATACAGCTGACCACATTTGAACTTGTTTGTCCAGATTCACAGGTGGTGTTCAGGTATGCACGCTTTAGCCCTTTCACCTGATAATATACCTACTAATGTGACCAAAGCAGATCAAATCCTGTTCTTCATCTATTATTAAAATCTAAAGAGGAGGAGAGGACAAATAGAGGAACGATTTATCTTTGGTAAGCAGCTAGAGTCCAATTCCAATTCCCCTTTGTTGTGTATACACACACACACACAGCGTTGAGAAAAGCCTGTGCTTGCTTAATATCGTGTTCGCCTGTGTTAGAATTCCAAGCAAACCCTGAAGGTGTGTGCCGCTGCTGAAAACAATTATTTTAATCCAGTGTAGCAGAAGTCTGCAGTGGTGTTTCGTTGCAAACGGAAAACCCACACTGTGAGTGGGGAGGACACATGAGCAGTTGTTACAGGTCTGTGAGGCTGAGGGATGTTTGAACTTACATGGACTGAAGGTAACCTGACAGGGCTCTGGAGCAGAAAGTGGTAAAACAGAACTTCTCTGACATGTGCGCCTCAAAATAGGTGACAGAATATTTAGCACCTGGCTTCATTTTAAATGACCTTGTATCTGTAATTGAATAAGTGATAACTAACTTCTCGATCTTCCACCAAGCTCACCTCTCGCTCACATCCTCAGATCTGTTTCCATTGAAAGGCTGGAAGCCGGCTCTCTGTGGGGACGCGGGGCTGCAGGGAGAGGCGTGACCGGATCGCCCAAGAGAGGCCCTGCGGCTCCGCCTCCTCTCCAGGCCTGGCCTTTTGTCTCCACTCCCGAGACTGGCTCGCCTGCGGTCCCTGCGTACCATTGGTGGAGGTTGGCTGTTGTCGTCACCGTCTTCGTGTCGTAGGGTTGTCTGGGGCCAGAAGTGACAGGTTGTAAAGTGAGAGGTGCTTCCGAAAGAAGAATTTTAGTGGCCTGACCAATCAAAATTTTATTTTGGAAATCACTTGTCAGCACTTCAATTCATGAATGGTAAGTAGCTCAACTGTGAAGGCACCATTAATGCTAGGTGATATACAGTATTGAAGTTTTATGAGCAGCATATGGGCTGTAGGACAGGGTTTACAAGCCAAAATGGGATCAGTAATTAAAAGCCATTTTCATATTTTAATATTGTGTTTGTGAGTGTCTCAGACCTCATAGATGTTGAGCTGCTCGACCAAGTCAAGATCGGTTCCTTTCCGTCCAAGGTGTCTTTGGGAAACTGTCTCCATGCCTTGCTCCTCCAGACCATCCACCATATCATAGAAGGAATCCTGGTCAGGCAGCGCTGCAAGAGTCTGCAAAAGCAAATGAGACATCATCAAAATGTAACCAAGGTTTAAAATCCATAGCTGTCTGAAACTTTGATGGCTAAAACACTGAAAGGTTCATAATCATTTGTTTAATTTTGGCCTCCGAAGCTACAAGTACAAATCGTGTCTGCATATAAAATAATAAAACACAAAATCAATCAATCAACTGATCCCTTACTGGAGAAAGCAAAGATGTGTTATCAAGCACCCATTGCAATCAAAGGGATTTTTTTCTTTATTCATACAAGTATATAAGCAT
>VUQJ01001376.1:9187-24431 GCA_015108635.1 Andinoacara biseriatus
AACAGGTTAGATACCTGTCTTGTTTAACACCATCCTTTGATCCACTATGCTATTAGATCATGACTCTACCATTTACCCTTCTCTACCTCTAGACTCCACCCCCTGTTCTCTGTACCTCCCTCTGGTCCAGCTGAAGGGAGCCCTTGATGAGATCTCTGAGAGATGTCAGCTGCTTCTTCTCCTCGTCCTGATTCTGTTTGATCTGCAGACAGAGCAGAGGACACGCCTACCAGCTCACCTGCTGGCCCACCTGCCAGGTACAGATGTGAATGGTTTTAATAAAGCGGTCTTACGTCGTACAGGTCAGCAGCGAGCTTCTCAATGTATTGCTTCAGTTTGTCGGCAGTTTTCAAACCTTCCTGAAAGAAGCTGAAACACTTCAAAATAAAAGAAGCTGAAACACTTCAAAATAAAAGAAGTTGAAACACGGTAAAATAAAAAAATTAAACACAGGAATCTGAAACACTTCAAAATAAAAAAAACTGAAATACAGGAAGCTGAAACACTTAAAGAGAAGCTTAAACACTGGAAGCTGAAACATTTCAAAATAAAAAACTCAAACAGTTCAAAATAAAACTGAAATACAGGAAGCTGAAACACTTAAAAAAAATTTAAACAATTCAAAATATAAGAAAATGAGATACAGGAAGCTGAAATACTTTAAAATAAAGGAAGCTGCAACACTTTAAAAAAAGAAGATAAAACAATTCAAAATAAAAAATAATGAAACAATTCAAAATATAAGAAACTGAAAGACAGGAAGCTGAAACACTTTAAAATAAAGTTAGCTGAAACACTTAAAAAGAAGCTGAAACACTGTAAAATGCCAGAAACTGAAACACAGGAAGCTGAAACACTTCAAAATAAAAAAATTGAAACAATTCAAAATATAAGAAAATTAAATACAGGAAGCTGAAATACTTCAAAATAAAGGAAGCTGAAACACTTAAAAAAAGAAGCTGAAACACTTCAAAATAAAAGCTGAAACACTAAAAAAAATAAAACTTGAGCATGGGAAGCTGAAACACTTAAAAAAAAAAAAAAGTAAAACTCTTCAAAATAAAAAAGTGGAAATACAGGAACCTGTCCAGCCTTCCAGAATAAAGAGTCTCACTTGCACTGGGCGTGGTAGTACTTGATGAGATTCTGCAGCAGGTCCACGCCCTTCTTCGTCTTGATCTCGTTGACTTTGATGAGATACTGCCACACCGAGAAAAGCCATGAGTTACACTGAGCATGACAGGAAGTCAGCGGCCTGCGGAGGGTGCTAACGGGACTACCTCGCACATCTGCAGCTGGAACAGCCGCCTCTCCTTCTCCATCTCTTCAGCAATTTCAGCGCCGGTGATCTCGGTGCGGATCATCCCGTGCTGTTTGGCATGTTCTCGTTTCTCCTTCTCGACCTTTGAGCTGAAAACAACAAAACGGCTCATGCACATTTCCTGTTTGTCAGGCAGCATTTTAACTGTAATTTCATCTCTGACCACAGATTCATCCTGACACGGAGCAGAAATGCTCCTGTCACTGGGTCTCTAAGTTTAAAAGAACAATAAAAAGAAGTTCAGACTCACAACTTGGTCTCATAGTCCTTCCAGGCTTTATCGAAAGGTTTCTTCAGATCCTGCAAAGACATCATGAAGTCAGAGAGACAGGAGGAGCATGAGCAGAAGGAGAAGGAGCAGGAAGTGAGCCTCACCCCTTTGACTCCTTTCAGGTCTCCTTTCAGCAGCGAGTCCAGGGTGAAGGCTACATTATGACTCAGACTCTGCAGCTGAACCACACAGGACATATTACAGTGTATGTCATAACTAAGCATAGTTATTGATCATGTGATTATTGATTATGGAACTGACCAGGTTCCTGAGCAAAAAGGCAAGTTCTTTAACAAGGCAGGAGAACGTAACGAAGGCCTCTCCCAGTTCAGACGTGTTTCCTCCCAGTTTCTCCAGAGCCTGACTGAAGCTCTCCTGGTTCCCTGCGTGCTCTGCTCCATCAAACAGAAACAACAAACAAACAGAAACCACACACAAACAGCACAAACACAAAATCAATAAGCATAAACAAACATCAACATCAAAATGAACAAGTGACAAAAATAAACAAACAGCGACCAACATAAACAAAAATGACAACAAACAACAGAGAAACCATAAAAAAAAATGGAAGACAGGTTGACAAGTTTCACAATAAGAGAAAGAACCTTTCACAATAAAAGCTTCCTAGCTGCTAAACACGCGCTCCAAACTCTGACCTGGAAACGCTGCTTCCTGAGAACCCCGACCGGCTCTGCCCATCAGGAGCTTTTATCCTTTTATTTCATTTTTTGGCCTCTTTCAGAAAAAAAAAGCAGTATATGACTGTCACCACCAGGTGGCGCATCCTCACGCACACACACCGATTCTCTGCATGTGCGACCAATGACTATGTTGCCATGGAGACCTGAGGCTGTGTGGTACGTGTTACAAAGTGTGGAAGTCTTCATTCGCCTGTCCAGATAATGTCTGGGCTAGAACGTTAACCTGGAACCCAACCTAGGTGTGCTAGCTGTCTGACAGCTGTGGACCTTACAGGTAGTTTTTCATCACACCTGTGTGCATTTACAGGCTGTGAGGTGCCTTCCTCTGATTGGTTAACTGAGGGTATTTCAGCTTTAAATCAAAAAGAATCCCAAACAGGTGATTTCCACTTTCACAACACGGCCCTCGATGTGAAAGAAGGCGTTTAACCTGTGGACACCTGTGCAGTGTGTTTATCAGCAGTTTGTTGTGCTGCATGCTGAAGCTGAGTCCTGTAACAACTCAAAATGTTCCTAACAGAAACACAGTGTTGTGTGTTTTTAACAGCTAATCCAACACCGGGGCTCTATTCCAGGAAGCAGCTTCAACAACCTCTGAGTTGATCAACTCTGAGATCGGCAACGCTGAGTTTCCCGTTCCAGAACAGCTGATCAGAGTTGGTTCAATCAAGTGAAGAGAAAAACGTGGAGAAACAGCTCAGACTGAGTTTACTGAGCGACCTGTGTGTTAGAGACTGAGACAGCAGCAGACCAAGGGGGCGGGGCTGACCTCAGGTCAGTTTATTGCTTAATAAAAACAGTTTTTGCTGCAGTTTATGACAGTTTAGTTTATGACCATATGTTTTAATAATTATACAGTAGAAATTGAATCTACTGATGGAATAACAACCTCACTTTTTAATTTTTAATGGAGAATTTCATTATTTCGCCCATGAGAAATGAAATTTTCAGAAAAACTGCTTTAATGTTTCCAGTTTAATCTGATCTAAGATCAGCTTCACTGATAGATGATGGCTCTGTGACAGCCACAGCAGAGATGTTTCACTGAGTTACTGTTAAAGGTCAGAGGTCAGTCATAGTTTCATATTTAGCTGAAAACATTCAGAGCAGCTTTCCAAGTCTGTGATGAATGTTTCAGCTTTATAGGTTTGAAATATTTCAGTGCAGTTTAGGAAGGATGAGAAATTTTAATTAAAGAATGCAGATCGTGTCGGGAACATGAATCCATTATGAACAGATCCCGACTGGATGAGCAGGAAAATGACTGGAGCCTGAACTGGATCTGGACTCTATCCGGTCTGAATCTGTGATCCTGATTCATTTGGATCCTCCTGCTGATCCCTTATAGAGCCTCTCATCACTGATTTAGGTGATTTTCAGTGGAAATAAATATGTTGAGATTCCTACTCTTTCAAAATGCTGATTTAAATCCTTTTAGTTCAGTTTTGAAGTCTTCAAATTATTTCAGGCTCATCTTCACGCAAACATTCACATCATCTCCAGGATCAGACATTTTTCCATCAGTCAGCTTTTCCAACACGACTAATGATCGATCAATGATCAGTGATCACTGATCAGTGTGTTCTGTGTCTAAAGCTTCATCCAGATCAGTGTAACAGTGATGCTGCAGTAACTACAGTAAATGTTTCAGAGGAACTGACTGACAGTCTGACAGCTGCCTCATTATAAATCCATGACATCATCGCTGTCTCCGTCCTTGCAGCCTGTTGACGAGTGAACGACTATAAAAGCTTCATGTTACGGTTCATGGAGTCTGTTACCATGATAACTGACTCAGAGTTGAATTTAGCTCTTTTTGGAACAGTTTCCCTCATTTAGGGTTAACAAACCCAGAGTTAAACCAGCTTCCTGGAATAGGGCCCTGGCCAGGTGACAACAGGTGAAAATTAGCCATGTGGCTAACACTGGTACATTTACAGGTGCTCTGATATATGAACCACCAATCAGCTTTCTGATTAACTGACCAATCAGCTGCTGGCAGGTGCTCACCCATACCTTGTCCTGAGATGTAGATGGATTTGACCGACTTCTTCACCTTCTGCAGCGTCGAGCGGTCCTGATCGAGGGCCTGAAGACAGGTGTGACGGACAGGTGAGAGAGAGAGAGAGAGAGAGAGGTGAGAGAAAGACACATGAACGAGAGAGGAACACATAAGACAGAAAGACAGTTGAGAGGGAGACTGCAGTAATTGGACAAACTTTAAGTGAGATGTTGATCGGAGCACAGGTGATGGAGTGCAGGTGTTTTTACTGAAGGTGAATCAAAGGTTAGAATCTGCTTCCGATGCTGCTCCTCGTCTACTTTGTTGCTAACCTGGCAGAGACGGGTTTACCTGTTTGAGGCAAACTGTCATAAACTGAACCTGAGCTTTCAGGTTACCTGTAATCTGCCTGAAAACGGATTTTGTTGTACAGAATAATGGTGGAAGGCGGACGGGTGAGAGCAGTTCAGCCAATCACAGAAGACTCCTGCTCAGCGCTCATCATCAGGTGTTTCTTCCGCAGATGTTAAACATGCTGTCCTCACCTGTTGGGTGGAATATTTAATTTACTGTTAATGACGGTCATGTGACCCAGCCGTGCGTCACTGATGTCCACGGCTGAGAGGAAGTTCCTGCAGATGGACTAAAATTTCCCAGATTTCCTCTCTGTGGGACAATAAAGGCTGTTTCTTCTTCTTCTTAAAGGTTCGGTTTTATTTATTTTTTGCTCTTTTAGGCCCACACGGAGCTTTTCAAAGATTTCTGAGAACTCCGTTTCTGTGTTTACCTGTAAACGAGGAAAACTGAGATTTTATCTTGCAGCATCACAGGTGCGCTTTTTCTGCTGTTGGCTTTTGAATGGTCAGCATTTCTTCAGGGTTGAATCGCCACCTGTCATTCTGTCACTTTCTCCACAGACTTTGAGATTGTTTTTTGCGTTTTCAAAAAAGTAGACGGAGTGTGTGTGTGTGTGTGTTTCCACCTGTTCTGATCCTTCATTCAGCCCGAGGACAGACCACGCACTTTGCCCTCTGACCTCTGCTGTGACTCCTGCAGAGGTGTGAGCAGAGCTGCTGCTCCTCCCACTTTTTTCTGATCTGCTTTATTTTTCCCATCCTCGAGTTCAGCATTTGGCCACCGGCTGTGGCCGAGTCTCTTTTTAAAGTCAGATTTTAACCTCCGATCTGAAATGAAGTTCAAATAAATAAACTCTGCTAAGCTCATGCAAGTCCTGCAGACTTTTAAAAAACTAGCTAAGACCTCCTCTGAACTTCCTGCATTTTCTCTGCAGAGCTGATGTGTGTTTTCTTTTAAGTTTGTAACATTTAAACAGTTTAAACCCGTAAAGTGTGCAGATGCATTACAGGACCTCCACACAGCTGCTGCAGGCTCTGTTCTCAAGGTGACGCTGTCTCCACCAGACTCCATTCACAAAATCTCGATTTGTTTGTTTGTATTCGCTCCCAACTGTAAACCTAAGCACGCAAACAAACCGTCGCCGGTGTCTTTATCTGCGGTGTGTATCGGGGGGGTGTTTAGCTCGGGCGCGTCCCGCTAATCTGCGCGCTTTGCGGGAACATTACCCTCAAACATCAGCGGCTGGTTTTCACCGCAGTGTCCCTCTGCGCACGGAGGGCGGCACGCAGCGGCGGAGCCAGTCAGCTCATTTAGGACGTCACGGAGGTGAAATCAGGTTTCATGTAAGCCGAAGTGCAGTGGAGGTTCGTTTGGTTCAAACACCGGCTGCAGGTTGACTCTCTGATTTTACACTAACGCTGATAAACCGCCGAGTGTTAAATGAGCGGAAATGCGAACCGGGTTTGCTGATTCTGAGCAGTTTGGGGCTGCAGGCCGGTACCGGGGCGGAGGGTCGGGCTTAAAGGCACAGAGGCAGAGAGGCAGAGGGACGGACAGACCTCCTCCAGGATGCTGACGGTGTTCCTGCAGCTCTGAAGCCGGGTGGTGAAGCTGGATGTGGTGGGAGAGTTGTAGTCCTCGGTGGTCTCGGATAGGAACTCGCACACAGAGATGTGGTCCGGCATCCTGGTCCTGGTCCTGGTCCTGGAGAGTCCGACGGTGTGCCCTCCTGCAGATGTTTGCAGCTGCTCCCTGTCAGATGTCCTCCGGGCTGCCGATGATTCATTCCTGCTGCCCTGGAGTCCACATCCAGCCCCACGTGACCCCAGATATACTTTCAGAATAAAAGTCAGATTTGCAAAATATCGCAAAAGCGATGCGGGAAAATTATATCTTTAGTCTGCATTTTCTGTATTTTACAGATGTGCATATGATATGATCAATAACAGAGGCACGGCGCTGATTAGGCACCCCTGTGCTCCCTCACCTCCCCTCCTCCTGTCACCCCCCCTACCACACACACACACACACACACACACACACACACACACACACAAAAGGCACTCTAGCACGCACTTTTGAAAAAGTGCTCAATTGCCACAGTTTTTATTTGAATCGTGCTATCATGTAACGACAGGTATCTAAAGATGGAAAAGAAAAAAGAAAACTCTCCGGGATCAAAACAGAAGAGAGAAAAATAAAAATGTTAACGTCCACCATGGCAACCGGGCAGAATGTTCATGTCAACCGTGACAACATGGTAGAATGTTCACGTCCAACATTGCGGAATGAAAAAAAGCTTTTCAAAATGGCCGGTAAATTTTCTAGTGTATCAAAAGGAGGTTTTTATTTACTCAAGTTAGATTAAGTTACTAGGAGTGAAAGAACAGCTCACTGTTCTACAGCTGTGTGCTGTAGTTACAATATAACAGATCAAAACAAGAAAAATAAGGGAACTTGAAATAATTTGTTTAACTAGATGGTGAATCACAAAACAGATAAATTATAGAAGAAATTATAAAAATGATAAACACAGAAAAAAAAGCCTCTGAGGATTGAAGGAGATGAAGCGGCGGGTTTTTGAACTTTGCTTCGTCTCTTTTCAGCGTCTCAGGGAGAATGACTCGGATGAAGTGTTTTTGTTTTCCTGATGGCTCAAACTTTTGTTGCTGCTTCCTGTCAAACTGCCGACTTTAAGAAACAGATGATCTGTTGACTTGGTCTCCATAAACAGATTTTATCCTCACAGCGACTTCATTCAGAAAAACGGGACCTTCCAAACAGACCCGGGCGTGGAAGCGCCGCTTCGGTGAGAATATTCGGATTATTCTGTTTAGAAATAATTTTTATCCACTCCCAGATTATCATGTTTGGCAGAGGAATTTTATCTTTTTAAGGTGGGGCTTCCAGCTTTTTAAAGGTACTGCGAACCTATCTGTTACACCACCTGTTTGGATGGGAAAAAATGTCCATCGGTTTCTATTAAAATAATTAAAAATAAATAAAAGTCTCAGTGCTGAATTCTTCTTGTCGGAAAAGAATAGGAGGTCTTTTTAATAAATGTGAGGGAATAAAACTTCAATTGAAATGATTCCTCGATATTACCGAGCTGCATCCGGACGCATTTTCATGTCATGCAGAATTATGTAATTTGTTTTGCAACGTGAGTCTGAATCACACGTTTTTTATTCACGTTCACACTTTAAATTTACTCAGAAATCTATGAATCAGTAAATTAATTACTACAAATCATTTCTGGCAGCTCAGCAACAACCAGCGGAGCTTTTAGTGATAATCACGATGCTGTGTAATGGTTAGGGTCAGGGGATATACTGGTTTATGAGCACTTGTGACCAGCAGGAGTCGCCGTGACGCCCGCGCAGCCTCCGCTCGGTCCGCCGTCCAGCAGCAGCAGCTGAAGAAGAAGCGGCAGCAGGAAGTGAGGAGGTGTTAGCCTGCAGGCTAACGCGGAGTGATGACGCTTCTGCCCTGAACGTGAGTCTCACCTGCGCCTTTGTCCATGCGCCTCCGGGCAGACTCACTCTGTCCGTCTGTGGCGCTCTGGGAGTGTGTATTCTTAGCGTGTAGGTCCGCATCAGCTACCGTCCTGCCCGGCAGTTAGCTGTTAGCTCGGAGTTGAGCTAAACCAGGTGAGCTCAGGTAGATCAAATGTGAAACACGGCCAGCAGCTGGTGACGTGACCGAGGCGCGGAGACAGGTGAGGAAACACCTGGACTCGAGGCGTCATCAGTAAACTTATGCACAACCGACCGATCAATGATCGATATCCGCTGACAGGCAGGAAACCGGAAGTCGGCGGTGTGTCGGTAATAACTATATAATAAGGGTTTACTAGGACATCAACCATAAAGCTGAGGGCGAACGCACACAGGAAGTGACGTGATTAAACGTTCGGGGCTCATGGGAGATTTTAACCTGAATTTGTTTCTTTCTCAGTGTGGGGTAAACTGAGGCCCCAGGCCTCTGGAGCCCCTGATCCGGCTCTCCTGTCACTGCCACAGGTCGCCGCGTGTCACTGTGTGTGGGGTTAAACTGAGCAGGGCGCATGCAGCTAATTGGTGAGCTTTCATCATCTCTGAGAGATCGCAGCGAATCAGCCTGCAGCCAGCCACATCCCCTTTTCCACATACAGGAAAGGTGCTCACCTGGCGTAGAGAACCTGACATGAAGTGAAGCAGGAAGCATCTTTGCAGTCATTCGGTCAGCGTGCCATCCTGTGATTGGAAGGTTTATGTTTTACAGCCTACGCTGTGATGTCAAAACGCTGTACGTGTGAGCTGTGTCTGTAAAGGTGTTTGAGTACAAGACAAAAACCTGTGAACAAAGACGGGATCAGGTGTAAATGGTTTAACGCTATCTCGCTGGCTGTATGGGACATCATAGTTTGGGCCCCACCCCTTCCATGACACACTAATCACTGACCGGCAGAGCAGCTTGCCTCCTCAGTGGGCGGAGCCTCCAGTTAGTTGTGACGGCATATCAGGGAATAAATTGGTCACCTGCTCACTGATGGTGGCCTCAACTGTCTCAGGTGTGCTTTTTTCATCCTCTGAGAACAACTACTCCGTTTCCTGTTCTTAGTCCAGAAAGGCTCAATTCATGCCACAGTGAAGGGACAGATGAGATTCTCAGGTAAACAGGAAATAGTCTGTGTGTGAGACTGAAGCTAAGCCCCACCCTCTGCCCACAGGTGTGTGAGCTGTGCTGACCTTGGCGGCGATGGCTCTGATCGAAGGCGTCGGTGATGAGGTGACGCTGCTGTTCACCACTCTGCTGGTGCTGACGGTGCTGCTGCTCGCCTGGATCTCTACCCGCACATCTGAGCCTCCAGAACACCTGTTTGCAGGCCCCGCCCCCTCTCAAAGGACTGAACACAGCCACCAAGACACGGCCCCTTCATCTACCACCACCACCTCCTCCTTATCCTCATCCCCATCTTCACCCTCAACCTTTTCCATGTCCTCATCTTCCTCTGTGGGTGAAAGCTTTCTGACAGAGGCCCCACCGCCACCAGAGGATGAACAGGTGGGCGGAGACGGCGTGAGGAACAGAGGAGGGGAGGGTGTGGCATCTCAGAGGAACATGGTGGTCAGGCTCAAGTTCCTCAATGACACAGAGAGAACGGCACAGGTCAAACCGCAGGACACCATTGGGTACATCAAGAGGTACAAATACTGCTCTGCTCCACATGTAGTACTGTACTTAACACTGCAATGCAGTGCAATGCACTGCATACAATACTGCACATATAGTTGTAGTACATATAATTAAGTACTATACTGCACAGTACTATATATAATACTGCAAAGTTTTGCACATAATACTACATAGTACCATATAGAGTAATGCACAGTATTGCGTATAATGCTGAACTGCATCCACATGCACACCTCACAGTACAATCATGTGACTATAATGTTGGCGCAGTGAGGCGTGCCAATGAGCCTGACGCTGCTTCCCCTCGATGCGCCCTTTGACCTCTGACCTGTGTCCTCTACCCCCTGCAGGACCTACTTTGCGGGGCAGGAGCATCAGGTGCGCCTCATCTATCAGGGCCAGCTGTTGCAGGACGACGCGCGGACGCTCGCCTCGCTGAACCTCGCCCATAACTGTGTGCTGCACTGCCACATCTTGCAGCATGCAGCGCGGGCGGCGGGGGGGGGCCCACGGCCTGCAGACCAGGTGCGGGTGGCGCTGAACGTGGGCAGCCTGATGGTGCCTCTACTCGTGCTCATGCTCTCCGTGCTGTGGTACTGCCAGATCCAGTACCGCCAGTTCTTCACCGCCCCAGCCACTGCCTCGCTGGTCGGGGTCACCATCCTCCTCAGCCTGGTGGCCTTCGGCGTCTACCGCCGCTAGCTGCGCTCCCATTGGCCAGTGGTGGTGGTGGTGGTGGTGGTGGGGACTCTAACTGCAGTTAATGTTTGTTTCTGTTGCTATGGAGACGCCGTGCAAACAGGGACTCTGATCATCGATAGATCACGTTTGTCTTCATCTTCATCATCAGCGTGCCTCTTTTATGTGTGTGGGAGGCAGCGGTGCTGATGCACCTGTCTGCCTCACCTGTGCGTGTGTGTGTGTGTGTGAGAGAGATGCAGGTGTTTCTGAGTTTCAGCTTTTGGACAAAATCTATTAAACCTTTAATTTATCCTGTGGTGTGTGTGTGTGTGTGTGCGTCAGAGCCGGGCTTCAGGTAGACCTGCACTCAAATGGCTTAGGGACCGGTTGGCAACGCCACCGTAACCCCACATTCACCTTCTGCGAAGTCGGTGTTTCCGTGGTGATGGGTGGTTGCTATGGAGTCGCTGATCGATCTGTAGGCCATGTGACTGGTGCAGGATTAGCTGATAAATGCATTTGGAGAGTTTCCAGATCTGCTTCAAGGTCCTGGAACCAGACATTTTCCAAATGCTTTAGACTCAGGTATGCTGCAAAATAAAGGCTGTTTCTCAGTACGCAAGTTCGTACCTGCTGGTTGGAGCGTGGACTTCCCAAGATTAATATTTACAATGAAATTATCCACGATGCCTAATAACTAGAGTTCCTTAAAAAAAGATTTTAAAGTGTTTTTTTTAAAGCATTTTGGCAAAATCCTCAGCTATGAAAACATCTTTCTAAATAACACATAAATTGCTCTGCTGACTGAAGAGAAACAAACATGTCAGAGGTTAAAATTTTCATTTATTTTCATTTTCATCAGGGAATAAAAATGAGTGAATGAATCATTTCCAAATATAGTGACAACTCTGCAGTAAGACAAAGTTAAATAAAACTATCCAGTTATGAAGCTGAACTTTAATGTCAGCCAAATCAATTTGCTCAGGAACAAATGAAACACTGAAATGAACCAAACATCATCTATGTGAATTATATCTGTGTTTATTCCACAGTGGTGAAAACCAGCGGGGGTTTGAAAACAATATCCCGGGAGTCGGGTGTGCTTGCTGGGTCAGCTGACCGCTATTGTTAGAGCAGCGGGAACGGACACCTCCGAAAACATTGGCGCACTTTTGCAATTAAATAATATCTTGATAAACTGAGCAGATATTTGAGGTTTACACACCTACATACTCGCCTGAAAACATCTTAGAAGGTTTTGGTCGCTCTCCTCCGCTATTGCCATGAGTTTCATTCAAAATGCATTCTGGGTTACCTGGCACACAGGTACAGGTACCGTACACGTAGGTCATCACCTGATGCGTCCTCGATAGAAGGGGAGGAGCGAGACCCGGGTATTCTGAGCGTCCTTGCCTTGATGCATCCTTTGAATTTGAACATTATTTGTGCTCAGACTGCTGATGCATGCACAAGTTTTGTAATATTGAGAAATAGTCAAAGTTCCAAACAAATGCTTTGAAGGAAAATTACTTGTCCTGGAGCACCCAGCAAGCAGCCGGGTCACCACCTTAATTTCTGATTGGAGCTTGTGTAAATGCACACACACACTCACACACACAGGTGGGAAATGGAAATCAATTTTATTTTTGTCATCAGCAAAGAAACTTCTCTGCAGGAAGCTGCGGACTGGGACTTCCTGTAATGCTGAGAGTCGAAATACACATCAGATCTACCAGCATCTGAACACACACATGCACTGATCAAACACCTGCACAGGTAAGCAGTCAGGAAGCAGGAAGTTTGCTGCAGGTGGCGTCTGCATCAACACTGAAACCCAAACAGACGCAGATCATCAGTACACCTGATCACATGACCTTTACCTGCCCACAAACATTACAAAGTGATAACAGATAGGGCTGACTGGATTGTTAATAGTGATGTCAGCAGTGATGTCACTACCTGCTGCTGTACAGCTGCAGCTTCCAGCAGCAGAATTGTCTCTGTAAGGGGAAGGCGGGAGGGAGATGAGGACTCTTTATCAGCAGCACCAGCTGCAGACTGCGCACACACACACACACACACACACACACACACACACACACACCTGTGTGTGATTAGCACAACTCAACTTTATCTGTAAAGCACTTTCAGAATCAATGCTGCACTTCTATTTCTTTACATGAACAGAACTTCAAAGTTTTCTATAGATCTTATTAAACTCCTGTTCGTCTCCAGAGAATGTTCCCCAACCGTTCCAATCTTTGTTGTAAATGTTTGAAGGACAGAGGTACCTCTTTTCATCTATTCTGGTCATGTGATCATATGCAGGCTTTTTGGAAAGATATTCATTCTGTAACTCAAGATATTTTGGGTGCACCTTTTATATTGATCCCTTTGTTTTAACTTTTAAATGTTACCCCTAACATTTGGATGTACACTCTAAATCTTTGTTCACAATTCTTCGATTTCTTGCTAAGTGTATTCTGTTACGATGGACTTCCCCACATGTCAGTAAATATGTGGATTATTCAGATTTCTTCCATTCCACGATTCCTTACATCGCCCCCCGGCATCAGAGCTAAAAATCATCACAGCTCCCCTGGCGCTCCTTTGGTGACACTCTCTAGGAAACATCGGTGGGGAAAATCCTCCGTGTTTGCGCTGAGGTATACCAGGATTTCTAGAATTTTTCAACACCAGGATGTTTTTTTCCTTATTACATTCAAATACCAAAGAACCAGGTGAAATTAAATGTCATGAAAAAAGATCAACATTGTCTTTGTACACTTTTGGGAAGGGGGGGTCTGAAAAAGAATGACCCCTTATCATGCTGGAAAATCTTGAAAATTGACCTTGAAAGTGCTTAAAAAGTGCTTGAACTTGATCCTGGAAATGGTGTGCGAACACTGACTGGGGCGATTGACGAGGAAGACATTTTTCCAAGGCCATAACTTAATGTTCCTTCTCATTAATTAAGTGATATTTGATTTTTGGACACTAGAGGGTATGCCTGACTGGGATACGGACAAAAACCATGGCTACCTCGTTTACTTTTTGTGCATGTGGCCTGAAATCCACTTTTTCAGCAGTTTTACCAAAGTGCAGGCAGTATCTCAAAGACCTTTTGAGATACTGGGCTGAGATTTTGTGTGTGTATAATTGGTGCCCTCTTGATTTCAGTAAAGGAATTTTCCGTATTATATTTTGAGTTTTAATTTCTGGCAACCGCCAGACTTCAAGTCTGAAGAAGGGCATGGTTGCCAGAAACATTACATTTTTTCTGAAGGTTCTTTCTCTATTAATTTTTTGCCAGGGGCGTTGCGGTGCACGGACTTCCTTTTTGCTTCCTTAGGCTGTTTTTTGTTCCTGCACCCATTTATCCAGTGGATGTGCCTGCTTGGCTTTTAAAGTTTCTTCGTCATTGTTATCATCAGGGTTGGTGTGGTCGCAGAGGTGAGGCAGAAAGGTACATCCCTCCACCTGCGCTTTCATCGCCAGTTCCTCGTTCTTCTGCTTCTCCAGGAACCTCAGAGCCTCCTCGGTCATGCCTGCCGCCACGCTGCTGCTGGCTGCCTGGTTGCTCACCAATGGGCAGGTCACCTGAAGGCAGACACCACACACCTGTTCACCTGAACACCCAGCCCCGAAGAGAAGCACTGATGAACAAGAGACTTACCAGAAAGCAGTCAACAATCGGCTTGAGCTCATCTTTTTTTTTTTTCCATCTTTGGGGCAGATGGAGACAAACATCTGAGTTAGACAAAGTTGTAGAAAGTCTATCTTCAAACAAATCTACTGGTTGTGACAGTCTTACATCTAATTTTTATTAAAACTTTTGGAATCTTTTGAGAAACTTTTTTTTTTTCATATGGTTAAAGAAAATACTGAGAATATGGTATTCCCTCCAACTGTGATATCTTTAATTTCTAAACCTGGTGAAGACCCTAAAGCTCTTGATAATCTCAGACAAAGCACTTTTTTGAAAACTGGCTACAAAATTCTAGCCCTTACTTATGCGGAGAGACTGAAAACAAACTTGTATAAAATCATGAGCGATTCTCATTCAGGCTTTATTAAGAATAGATTCATTCATTACAATATATAGGCAGCTTTATTTGCGGACGATGTATTGATTTACCTGTCACAACCAGGGGGGTCCCTGCCAGCACTAATGAATACAATGGAAGAGTTTGGTAAGCTGTCGGGATACAAAATAAACATGAAAAAAAACTCAGGTTCTATCCTTCAACTATACACCAGATCAACTAACTAAAAATAAATTTAGCTGGGAATGGGAAGCGAAATCCCTGAAATACCTTGGAGTAGTTCTGTCTCAAGACTTATCTGAGTTAAAATCTATTAATTAATTAATTTTACTGTCCAGGATAAAATCGGACACAGGAAGGTGGAGTTTAGTACCTTATACAAGTCTGACCTCAAGAGTAGAAATGATTAAAATAAATGTATTACCAAGACTGTATACTTATTTACAACTCTCCCAGTAGAAGTGACGAAAAAAGACTTCGCAGAATGGAATAAAATAATCTCAAGATACATATGGCGAGGAAGAAGACTGCGGATTAGATTTAGAACCTTACAGTTACCCAAGGACCGAGGGGGGCTAGCCTTACCCTGCCTTTCGAGCTATTATGCGGCACAGCTAAAAACTCTCCTAAACGTATGTAATCCCTCATATTCAGCCAAATGGAGAGAAATAGAATGCGCTATGT
>VUQJ01001378.1:0-10651 GCA_015108635.1 Andinoacara biseriatus
CATATAGGGTTGCAGCGGTAACCGTGGTATTAAAATGCATGGTTATCATACCATGGATGTTTGTTTATTACCGGTAATGAGGGGAAAAGGCGGAGAATCTCGCACACGGACGCGCAGCTCCGCTCCGTCTCGGCTGCGCATTGTCAGCGGCGCCGCTCTCAGACACACAGCGGTGAAAATGGCGACAGATTTAACCAGTCTCCATCCACTAAACTAAAATGTGGAACAACTTCGGATACGCACCAAACGTGCGTGAGGATGGTATCCCGTTTGCAAACAGTGTGGAAGAAAAGTGGCCGCTAAAGGAGGGAATACTTCAAACTTGTTCTCACATCTACGACACCATCCCTCCGTGCAGATTAAAGTATCTCGTTAATACCGGTCTCTCTAACAAATGCTCGGTCCACACGCTGACCACCAGCAAAAGTGTTGAGTCATCCGAACTACAGACACGCCGGTGCCCGTGAAGCGCGTGCTGTCCGTGTTAAGGGCCTTTCCGGACGTGAAAGACGGTATTTACGTGAGTTCATTTTAAAACTTTGTCACGTATATTTTTCATCCCTTAAAATCAGGCTCGACATGAAAGCCTGAAGAGTGAAATCTGTATTATGAGGATCATGTCAACAATAATCTCCTCTGTCTGCAGCATCTGCTTATTTCACACTAACTTAGCCGGACAGCGTGTTATAAAGCAGTCAGCAGTAGCTGATCAGACACTGACCCAGGATCAGTTTCTCTGATATTAAATGTTTTTATGGTGATACATTATTTTAATGAACATTTTAAAAAACATTTCTCACATTTATTTACAAAGACAAAGATTTTTTTTCTTTCTAAAGAGACAGATTAATTTTTACTTACAGATTTGGCTTTTTCCTTATTCCAATATTGCAATTTTTACAAATAAAAATAGGTGTATGGGAGACATTTCAAACAAAACTGTCATTAAAATGGTTCCAAGTACAATAAAATAATTTGCTAAACAAAAACCTTGGTGTCATGTCATTAAGGGTCAGTGGGACTTATAATAATATATGTGAAATACGGTGATAACCGTGATACTGCGGTATTTTCTGAGACGGTTATCATACCATGAAAATCTCATACTATTGCAACCCTAAATCAGAGCACTATCAAACCAGAATTTCACAAATGATGCAACCCTTTTTTTTTTTTTTTTTTAAATCTTTAAGTGCCTTAACCACTACAGAGCAACTGCTCACACCTTTATGTCTGGCATGACTGGAGGACTTTTCTTGCCTGTAAAATCTAAACAGGCATAGTGATCTCATACAGAAATGAGTTGAAATGTAGCACAAGCAAAAAAATTTAACATCAACCAACAACGAACAATAACTAAGAAAAGTTCATTTGTTAAGCTGCTGAATCAAGGACTGCATGCTTGTAACAAAGATTTCTCAGTCTGTTCATGCTTATTACTGATAAACAAGGCCAGAATTCAGAAAAGACCGGATGAGCTTGATGAATGTTTTGGTGATGCAGACGCAAAGAAAAGCCTGAGTGCACAGTAGAAGAAAGTCAACCACAGTTTCAGCTGGTGGCTGGTAGTAATTCCATGCCCAGTATAAGGATTGAGTTACCCTGTGTATCTAGACACCAGACAACTCCTTACCTCTCTACCCTAGACTGTCATAATGAAACCTGCACTCAAATAGTACCAGGCAACTATGGATATCTGATCTGCCATAGAACAACTTGTAATTGCTTAGCAAAAATATGGCTAACTCAAACTGGAGCTTGTGTTAGTAGAGAAAATTGTTTTAATATTGAATAATATTTGGCCTGCAAAGTACTTTGCTTCAACATAGTACAAGCAAAATAGTACTAATTAGTCATCTGCACAGGCCAAGGTGTAAAAGCAGAAAAAGTGTCATTTGACTGCCAACATGCTGAAATGTGGAAAATCGTTTTAGACTCCCAGGTGTGCCTGTCTGAAAATACACTGAATATTTCCAGGAGATGCTCACAGAAAGTTTATCTTTTTAGAAAAGTTATTTGCCTGGTTCTAGATCTCAAGAAGTGGCACAAAAAATATTTTTAAGACTACTTTAACCCTTCACCTCCCTGCCTGGAATATTTCCTTAGTAGCTCTAAGAATAAACTTTCTTGCCAACACCAAGAAAATCAGTTGGCAAACCCACAACTCCAACATTTTACAGAAAGAGCAAGGAGGAAGGTGGAGAGTAACCTGGCAGACAAATCCCATCCTCTGAACTCTGGGAGGCATTATACGGTCTCTCTAGCAAGCAAACACATTTGAAATATTGATAGCTCTTGATTTGAACTACTTTTTAAACTCTATAGGTCTTGGTATTGTCTAGGTTTATTTTACAATATAAATTCATGCAGGAAATGCTAAGTGAGGCTGTCATAGTGTATCAGAACTTAGTGACAGGATATTGTTTCCTTTTAATGGGTTGTGTGTACACAGCAGCTTCCATCAAGCTAAAATGCTTTTAGCCTCAGTTACAAAAAAAAAAAAACCTTTCTAAACACTTCAACAAGAAACAGCAGAGGAACCAGCGGCTTTGAAAACACAAATTTACTTCTTCTTTCAATAAGGAAATGACCAGTTTCTATCCAAGTCATACTTCCTGGAATAAACTGAATCCTCTGCCTTGAAAAACTGACTTAATAAACAAAGTGATCAAAAGCAGAAACTTTGATGTGTTTGGTATTTTGTAATTTAAAGATTACCAATTGCACTTACACCTCTTAGCAGCACCGTTATTGTGTGGATTAGTATTTGCTTTCTAGCTGTTTCCTTAATCTTGCTCAATACTCCTCTTGTCTTTTACCAGTAAGCACGGTCAAAGGTTAAGAGACCATCAGCTGTTTCCCAGTGAGTCAGACATTTAACTGGAATGCACTCCACATCCCAGCAGTGCAGCATCTTCTAACCCTGTATTTGTCTGGTTGAAAAAAAAATGTGAGTGTTAAGTGCTCTATAGCAGATCGCATTTGTGCGCAAGGTGTAATTAGACAATAATAAGAGAAAATGTGGCAGAGTCTGGAGTAGGGTGGTGTGGAGGTGTAAGAGAGGTAAAAGAGCTTCTGCAAGTCTTTATCTGTGGGGGAGGAAAAGATTTGACTATATAATTTTTTTTTTTAAAGTACAGTGCAAGCTGGCATACTTCAGGTTTCAGTACACACCACCCACCATCTCACTCCACAGCGCACAATCAGATAAAAATGGCCGGTGGCGATAAAAATCAGCCTGCAGGTTATTTTTAATAACAAACACATGAGCAAACACGCACACATATGCTTAACCAGTCTGCACTGAAAGGTCAAAACTGTGTACTTGTTTAAACACTACTCCCTAGAAGTTACTAATTAACTTCTATTAAAACATTTAAATTGTTCAGCATCAGTGCTATATTACTGAAAACTAGTTATTAATTTATACAAGTTATTAATGCAACATACAACATCTAGCCTAATCTTTTTAAACAAGCAAATCTTTCATAAATGCTCTCTGTAGAGTTATACCCTTAGGTTCAGTGCAGACGATTCATGCACGCATCTAATGAGAATGTAATTTGAAACGGTGTCACCAATACGACAACCCTTAGTGAATGATGCATTAATGTTCAGTGCCACTTTGCAAGAAGTACCAGTGAGGCCTGAAGCGTGATGCATGTAATAAAGATGTAATAACAGAAATTTGCCTGCTGATTATCATTAACTTACATCTTTAACACCAAAGAGAAAAGCTAAGGATTTGAAGCCAGGCTCTGTAAGCTATCAGTTATTTAAGAGACTGAAACCCATAGGAAAAGAACAAGAGTGCTGGAGTAGAGGCAGAAAGGAAGTAGTGAAATGACAAAAGTAAAAAGTGACATACTGAAAGCAAATAAGGACACGGAGAAAAAAACAACAAATAAAAATGACAATAAAAAATGAAAGAGAGAAGACAATAAGAGACAAAGGGGAAAGGTGGCATAGCAGAGAAGGAAACCGGGGCAAACACAACAGCAGCTTGATTCTGACTCAAAGGCTTCAAGTTCAAACACATTTGTTCCATTTTACACCCCATCAGCCCACACTACCACATCTTACAGTATGTTCCTGCCATTTATAACAAGGCTTGACAACCACAGGCTAACCTAAAGCCATCCAAACAATCATCTTGGGAAAGCCTTGTGATTTGTGACTTTTGCTGGTATAAATGGGGTCCAAAACAAAATTAGGCTTAAAAGGAAAACTGAGCTCATTTCCACTTACAGTCACAAAGCAAGTGAAACCAGTATTTTATTATATCCTGCTGTGCTGTTGAAGGTTCCATTAATTTTTAGAGGTAGTGCTGAGAGGTGTTTAATATCTAGCTGTATACTGTAATTCAAGAACAGTGTTGTAGTGACATTCAGACTACACGGGCTCTACTGTAGATGCTTTCTGTCATCACAGATACTTTTTGATTGAAGGTTCTTGCAATAAAGTGACCTACATTTTATTACACGTGGTTTGTTTGCCAGTTTTTTTTTTTTGTTTGCCTAATTGTTAGAAGGATATCTAACATCCAGTCATATATAAATGCAAATGAAATATACAAGGTCAAACAGTCCTACTACTCCCATTTGAGGATTATTTCATATCAGTTAGATTATTGCCATGACCTTTTAACAGGTATCAATTAAAAATGATGTAATATTCAAACTGTTTAAATTAAGTAAGAGAGGAAAGAAGAAAAGAAAGAAAAGTGAAAAGATTACACCAGTTTTGATGACTCTACACTGGCTGCATATTTGTTTTTGTATTTATTTTACATAAAGCCTTTCATTTTAAAAAAAATGTGTTAATCGATTCTTAACTACTGAGTCATGCTGCATTTTGTTGTTGAAGTTGCACCTGTGCCTTTTTAACATTTACATTTTAAACTGATATGCAAACGTTTTGGCTATTTTATCCTTAGGGTTTTTTTTTTATCTTCTTGTAACATTATTTGTTTACTGCATTTTATTTTGTGTACTGTGTTTTTGTAAAGCACTTTGTAGCACTGGTTTTGACAAGTGCTATAAAAATAAACCTTAAAAAGCCTAAATCTTTGGGAACAGATTTGCATGCATGTGTTGAGGGAATTCACAGTTTGGTGTCCAGTCTCAAACAATGTGGTTTGAAGTCTGGTTTCACTCCTATGTTCTTGTTCATATCTAACAGATTTTAACTTCACTGCTTTCTGTTTGCCCTTTTTAGCTACTTTCTGTTTTGGTGGCTCCATAGCATAGAGGTTTACACATTCACACACAGTAAAAATCTGCCAAGCCAAATATGCAGAGCCATCTGTTGTGTGGTGACCCCTTGTAAATAAGGGAGTAGCTGAGAAGTGTAACTTCTGTGTTAAGCTACCACAAAAAAAAAAAGAAAAAATAAAGTTAAATAAAAAATAAAAATGCTGGAAGATAGGAAATATAGATTATTTCGCTTTCATTACATGCTCAAATTACAGTTGCTCAGCATTTCTCTCTCCTGACTTTAAATAAGACTGGAGTTGGCACAGCAAATCAAGAGGGCAATCTGTTAGGTCATTCTGTTGCTGCTGCGGGGCACTGGCAAGCTGTGCAGACTCGGGCACCAACATGCAAGCACACATCATTATCATTATCATTATCAGCTGACATACACACAAAAAAAGGCAGATAGGATAGACACAGAGTGTGGCTGGACATATCTGAAGTAGGCCAAGCCACAAAAGGCTCAAGTTACACAACACAGTAGCCTCACTACCAAACACACGCTTGAACCTAGGCATAATATACATGCATGATTAAGCAAGCATGGTTTCATCCTCTCAAGCAAAAATACATTCCTCAACTGTGGAATGAAGACCACACAAGTGTGGCTAAGCTGCATTTGATAAAAGGTAATCTATGTCTTTATCTATCACACAGAGACATAAACAATCTACTGGAACAGTATATTAAAGCCACCCTAATCTGACTTTACATTTTATTTTGCTTCATTGCGACATAATCTGTCCTCAAACCTCATTTGCTCCAAATTTACTGTAAAATCCTTAAAATAAGGGGGGCTGTATGATGCTCTATACACCCTGGTGTGAGAAAGGCACTAGAGACAAATTGTCTGGTCATGACAGACTGAAACACAATGATGAGGAAGTGGGAGTCTTGTTTGTTGAAGGTTTGACCACTGTTAATAAAACAATGCAATATTTAAGTAAAAGGGTCAGAGTATTGTCTGTGTATATGCCCCTCACTTCTACCAGCTGTAGACAGTGGTAACAAACATACCACAAGACCTTGATAAGTGAAAAGGTCCTGTGGTGTGTTTGTTAAGCCTTTTCACTTTTAGGCAGAAGAGTTTCAGACACCGAGTACAGAGGAAGTAAATGATATGTACATTTTGCTGGTATATGGCTACGCTGCTCTACACAGAAATACTAGTCTTGTCTCACCACCTCAACTCAGAGTTAAAGCCAAAATCTGACAGATGGTTGTTCCGTTTTAATGAAAAAAAATGTTTTAATTGAGACAACCCATGCCACTTGCCCACAGCACTGTCCCAAATATATGCATCAAATATTCATTCCAAGATACTGGATCACTCCATTCCAGCATGGCAAAATTATTCAGAAAATGGGGTTGTGAGCAAATTGTACTAAATTACAGGGAGCAGAAATAAGGAGGATGTTTTGCTTGTGAATGAACAAGGAATACAGATGCAGCTGTATGCAGCATGGGTGCTTTGGCTGAACAAGAAGATCCACTATCATCTGTTCTGAACAACATTAAACCCACCAATGTTTTGAGACCAGTGGTTTTATATCCTCATTAATTCTGAAATGCATATTTGCATTTATGCTCTCAGCACTCTAATCGTGGATGATGAATAAGGTCTGGATAAGGTACAGGGTTGGAAGTGATAAGCAGCAAAGTGCCTAGCCTAACTGGTGTTATTTAATTGCTGATGACCTGAATAGACAGACAAATAATAAAACAACTTTCATGACATCCTGAATAAAACATTCCTTAACCTGATCCTGAATTGATGTTCAAATGTAAAATGACCAAAATTCCTTTTTCTTTATTAAACTGTATGAATACTAAAAAGATTAATTATTTCCCTCTTACGCCAAATTATGTACTATGATTAGGCCAAGAGAAACCTCTGCAGAATTTCCGAAATGCAGAGGTTAAAAAAAACAAAAAACACACAGTTTTCAGACTTTTACACTTTACTGTGTTCCCACCTGATTGTTTGTTTTGTGCTGTGAGGAAGTCGCTGGGATGTTGAGCGAGTGACTCCTGGTGACGGGTGCTCCCGTTGATGCCCGCCTTTGTTGTGACCGAACTGAGTGTGAAATTCTGCCCTCCGGAGTTTCACAACTGTCTCCTTCAGTCTCGAGCACTGCGTCCCAAGGGTCCCCTGCAGAGGCTCCGGATACAGTCTGAGGAGTACCTACAGATTCCACAGCTGCTTCCTCATTATCAGATTTTCGCTTTGTAAGCGGGTCCAGATCCAGCCAGTCAAAGCGGCTGATGGAAGATGATTCCATAATTGCTGGCTGTTGGGGTGGTGGGTTGGGTGCCAAAGAGGCTGTACCCGCTTGACAGGAATCTAGGTCAGTGCTGGCCAATCTGCCATTCTTCAAGTATTCTGAGGTGCTGGCAATCTTGTCAAACAATTTAGCCATCTCCGGGTCCACAGTTGGCTGTGAGAAGACCATGGCAGCAGCAGGCTGGATAGGAGTGAAAGCCATGGGCGGCAGGGCCATGAACGGTGTCATGGCAGGAGTGAATCCATTTTGAAATGTGCCTGGTTTGGGAAATGGAGCAGATGGGAACATTGGTGTGGGCTGAAGGGCGGGAGTGGATACACCAGAGATAGATGGATTGGACAGAACAGGTGTCCACTGGCTGCTCTGGAAAGGAGAGGAGCTACAGCCATGGCGTCCAGGATAGGAGGAACTGAGATTAAACCCCAGAAGCGACGAGGGGCGGGACACTTTGCTGTTAGCGCCAAAGTTTTCATCAAGTAGGAGCTTTTCAAGTTCCTCATTGGTCAGTTTGTCCACATCAATAGCCCTGAACGTATCCTGTTCTGCTTGTTTCTTGGTCTCTGGGAAAACAATGAGGTCCTTGTCTGGTCTATTAGTAGCGGGTGAAGGCTGAGGAACAGTAGTGGTAGATTTAGATGGTTTTGGCTTAGAGGAGGATGAGGATGCTCCAGAGGAAGATGAGGATGTTGTAGGTGAAAGAGTGTGTTTCTTCTCCCTTTGCAATTTTGCTAAAGCCTCTTCTTCCATACGAAGGGCTTCCTCCTTACCTACAGCCCCCTTTGACTGGGGGACATCCAGCTTGAACCCATTACCACTTGATATCTGGGCCATTCTGTCAAGTGGAAGGTGCCATGAATATAACGGCTTTTATGTCAATGTGGCCCGAAGGGTTGCAGAATAAGGCTTTAAACACCTAAAAAATAAACAAAAAAGAGAGAGAGAGGAAAAAAAGGCTATTTATGACATCAGGATGTGGTCAAACAGAATCAAAGCAAGGAAGGAGGAACAAGGAATGAAATCATAAACTATAAAATTAATGAACAACCCTACCCACTGAGCTACAACCATCCAGAGGCCACAGTAGTTGCACAGAATGGAGACTGTTTAATTGCAACGGTTGAGCTAAGCATGCTTTCATTTCATATTGATCAACTGCCAGTTATCACATACGTGCAGCCAATAACTACTTGTGTGTGCTTTGGAACCAGGGGCATCAATTAGGTCACTTTACTTGCCTGATCTACATACATAGGCCAATCAAACTGACAATGAAACTCAGTCAAAGCCATGCACTTTTATGCACTTCTATGTGGTGTACATTGTCATTATTTAATCAAGAAGCCAGACTGACTGCATACCAAAAAAAAAAGGACTACATCAAACAATTGAGCAAGGTGATTTTTAACAAGAAGGTGCTACATGACTCACCCTACTTATCTAGATTCACTTACCTTAAAAACATGTATGTTACTGTGGAGGACATTTTCTTTTCAAAAGGAATTTGTAAATGATGCTCATCATAACCAAAATCTAAACAATATATATATATTTTTTGTCATATAACACTCAAAAACTCCCATGATAATCCAAACTATTTTTGGCTAGCCTACAACAACAGGAAGGAGCAAAAAGTATCCCATGTCTATTACATGAGAAAAACATTGCTGCAAAGAGTGCTTTGTGATTCTAAAATGACACAGCGCCTACTCAAAGCAAGCATTCATCGAACGATCACAGCCCTGGGGTTGAGTGAGTTCCTTCTCTCCCCAGGCGTCACCGGCCTCTCCTGAGCTTCCCCTCCCATTGTGGTGGAGAAGGCTGGCTGTGCTGGGGCTCAGTCTAGCCTAACACTATTGTGCAGCTGAGGAATTTGGCATGCTAAACAGCCCCAGTGGGTCTCTCTCACTCTCTCTCTCTCTTCCTCTGGCTCTGTCTCACTCTGTTAGCATTATGTTAGCACCATGGCCCAAGACTGTCTTATCAGCTGTGTGAACACCAGCAAGCAGTGACAATGTGGCTGCAGTCATTAAGCATATGATTTGGATTGGTTCATGCCAACTTTGCCAAGACAGCTTGGAGACATTGAATGCATGAAAAATGTCATCTTCTAGTGCATGTTGTCGCTGAAGGCTTAACATGCTGCAGAAATGTCACAAAGTTTAAATATTAACTAATTCTGGGCTGAGTGAGAGTGTAGTATATATGCACATACTTAGCTGCAAAGTCATAAATGAGCTTCTTAACTGCTAAATGATTCAGCACACTGGGCACTGAACATTAAATAGTAGCTACTTCCTGATTCTGAATGTAAACAGTGGCTCAACCTGAGAAACCATGCTCAAAAACTATAGTCTGGTTTTCTCAACTGTTTTGCACTGCATATCAATACAGACTGGGCAGATGAACCCTTAAATAGCTCCAGTTCAAGAGCAGCTGGAAAAAAGAAAATGGATTCATCTAATTCATTTTTACTAAAGAGATCCAGCAGCACAATAAAAATCTATAATAATTCCAATAATGGCTGTATACAGAAGATGCCGAGTCAAGATGGCCATGTGTGTCATTATTAAACATTAAAAAAAAAAAAAGAATAATTTGGAGAAAAAACCCCATCTTGAGCCAAGACAAACACTGCAAACTGTTCCATCCTTCTGTGGCAAGAGAAGGCAGATACCCAGAAGTGTATAACTGCAATTCAACATTTGAGCATGACTTCAGCACTGTTAAATTATTCAGAAGACATCAGCTTCCTGAGTCACATGCTTCCAGTAAAAATTATTGCTTAAGTGAAAAGGTTTACAGACACAAAAGTCACAGTAATTACTCCAGGAGTCTGGGGCAGGTGGTTCGACAAAGCCTCGACCATGTTGTTAAACTCTTTGACATACAACTCATTTTACTTTACCCTTTAAGTAGCTTTATCTGACAGTTACATGCTTTAATATTGTTCATGAGCTTGTTTTTTGTGTTTGTGTTTTTTTTACACTGTGATATTTATTATGTTCCGGAAACAGGTCTCTCTTGTAAATGAGACACAGTCTAAATGGGATTACCTGTATAAATAAAGGCTAAATAAAAAAAAAAAAAAAAATATAAATAAAAAAAAATAAA
>VUQJ01001378.1:17635-34580 GCA_015108635.1 Andinoacara biseriatus
TTTTGAAGTGGATGACCTGGACCGCCTCATCAGATCGGTACACACACACACACACACACACACACACACACACACACACACACACACACTCATTAGCACGAGTACTTGAGGATTAATACTGACCATGTTTCTCTGCACTGGTACTACTGTAGTGCTGTTGCTTCTACACTTATAATCAGTTGTTCGTGCAGTAATATTGCTATAATTAGTATGAAGTATAGGGAATTCCTGTGAGGGATGTTTTTCACAACCACTCAAATATCAGCTTTGTTAACTAGTCTGGCTTTTTTTATTTTAGATGTAATAACTTGGAGGCATTCACAGCTTTATTCCCTTTGTTGGAGAGTGCTGACTCACTAGAGGTAATTTATCAGTTTTGATAAACAAACATGTTTGCTATGCATGAAATTAAAAGTAAATTGAAAGTAAAAAAAGAAGAAAGAAATAGTAATGGGGAAGTCAGCTCAAGGAGTTTGCACGCCTCTTTAGTTTTACAGCAAAGCTTCCAGTCATGCAGATGGAAGTCCTGACAATATTTGATATAGATTTGCTTTTCTGTAGCATTAAGCTTTGCTCTGTAGTCATTTATCTACTATTTTTGCTTTGGCACTCCTTGAGAAATGCAAGCAATAATGAGCATTCGCTTTGTTTGTGAGAATTTAACAATCAGTTACCATAGCAATTTCATACATGTTATACCAAGCAAGTCCCCACAGGGCTGTAGAATAAAAAAAAATGGCCACAAGTTCCAAGAAAATCAGCCCCATATAATAATTTTATATTCACAGATCCAGATTTTGAACTATGAATTTATGTATTTATAGTACTCAAAAAAAAAGTTACCAGTCTAACATCACTCGTCAGAAATCCATCCATCCCTTTTCTTTCACTCATTCAGGGTTGTGGGGTGGCTGGAATCTGCCACAGCTGTAATAGGGGGAGAGGCAGGGTACACCTTGGACAGGTTGCCAGCACAAAGAGACAAGCAACTATTCATGCTCGCATTCAAACCTACGGCCAATATACAATAGTTAAACTAACCCCATGCATGTCTTTGGACTGTGGGAAGAAGCTGGAGAAAACCCACACAGACGGGAGGAGAACTCCACACAGAAAGGCCTTCCTGCTGTGAGGCGACAGAGCTAAGAACCGCACCACTGTGACATCCACTAGTCAGACAATGCAAACAGCTTTTAGATTTCATATACACACAGCAGAATGCCCTGTGCCAACAAACTGTGCAAATACGAGATAAACTTGGTTTTGACTTTGTTTTACTATTCTAGTTATTATTACTCCTGCTCACAGGCTTAGCAGGTCTGATCAGAGGTACTATTTATTCATACTCGATTAGCACCAGCTAGTATACACTAGTAAGCATGTCAGCACTAAGCAGCTTGGATAAATTTCACTGCATGAGCTAAACACAAGAAGCATGCTACTCCTGCCTGGGATGTCTTTGCATTCAATGCTGAATGAACTAAGGCAGTGACATGACTAAGTCATTCGGCTCAGTGGTTTATTTCATCCTCTATGGGACAGCTCTGATTGGTCACCTTGATGTTGGATTGAATCAGACTGTTTCAATAAGCTGGATAAAGCTGTTCAATTCAGTGGTGATTTCTGCTCCTCAACTGTTTGTTTTCACGTGTAGGCGACTAACGACCTGGAGAACTTTGACAAGGACCGCCACGATGAGTTCAAGAGATACGAGATGATGAAGGAGCACGAGCGGAGGGAACGCCTGAAGAACTTGAGCGAGGAGGATCGCAAGAGGGAAGAAGAGCACTACGAGGAGATGAAGAAGAAACACGCCAACCATCCTAAAGTTAACCACCCTGTAAGACACCAGCTATAAAGCAGTTCATTACTAATGAATATTGCAACCGGTGTAGTGACATTTTCGACTCTATTTTCTGTTATATTCTGTTATTAAGGGGGAAACAAGTTACATTCAAGCTGAATGCCATTATTTGGAAAATATAAGAAAAATGAGAATAAACTAATTGAGCCACTTCTGTTTAGACGTGTATGCAAACCACAAAATAAAGATCCTAAAATATCAAAGGAGAAACTTGTTGTGTACATCTGTGTGTGCAGGGCAGTGAGGACCAGCTGAAAGAAGTGTGGCAGGAGGCAGATGGTTTAGACCCCCAAGATTTTGATCCCAAAACCTTCTTCAAAATGCACGGTAACCATAAACCACACACTGTATGCCCCTCAAGAGCAAAGAATGAGTGTAACATGTAGATGTATGCATTTCATCTTTTCCATATGTGCCAGTTTTCGTTCATATCAAAACTCATTGTTTTCTTGCTGTTTATCTTATTTGCTGCATGGCAAAACTGCGTATGGGTGAAATGAGACTTAGCTTTCAGTCGTTTGGTTTGTGTTGCAGACAGCAACGGAGACGGCTTCTTTGATGAGAGTGAGCTTGAAGCGCTCTTTACTAAAGAGGTATCTATTTTATGTCTAACTCTGATTCTGCACATTTCGGGATAATGTGATATATAAATGAACAAGTCTCTGAGGTCAAATTTGTGCATTTCATTAAGCTGGAGAAGGTTTACAACCCAGAAAATGAAGAGGATGACATGGTTGAGATGGAGGAAGAGAGACTGCGAATGAGAGAGCATGTTATGAACGAGGTGAGCCACCACAAAGCTACAACATATGCAGATGTTTTGTCATGTTTATTAGCATTTTTAAAGTAATGGCAACCTGGATTAGAACCAGCATTTTATGTAGGTATTCCCTGATACAAAGAATACAATCCCATAATTATTACCATAAATGTGGTACTGGTGTCTGAAACCTAATGTTTGAATTTAAGCATCTGTGCATGGAGTAGCTACTTTAGCAGGGAGCTAAAGGTCAGGGCTTTTGGGAAAAATTTGGTGAGTGATTAATCTTGAAGACAGTTGATTAAAATTGCTTCATGTATTGACATTCAGGTGGACACCAATAAAGACAGACTTGTATCACTGAGCGAGTTCATGGCAGCCACAAAGAAGGATGAGTTTCATGAAAAAGATCAATGGGAGGTAAGCTAGAAAAGTTATAGGCTTCCCTTGGGAAGTTTTTGTTTACAAAGTTGTTTTAAAAAAATTGTCTGAACCCAATGTTGTGTTTGTGTGTTGTTTTTTTTTTAAAAGATTAAATTCATTTATTTCTCAATAACAGCTATGAAACCAACAAAAAATTTAATATAACTATAACTAGCAGAAGCCGGATAACTAAAACTAAGCAGGCCTAAGAACATGAATGCCAAATGCACACAAAAATACACTATATTGCCAAAAGTATTTGCTCATCTGCCTTCTCACACACATGAATTTGAGTGACGTCCCATTTTTAATCCATAGGATTTAATATGATGTTGGCTCATCCTTTGTGGCTATAACAACTTCAACTCTTCTTGGACGCTTTCCACAAGGTTTAGGAGTGTTTATGTGAATTTCTGACCATTCTTCCAGAAGCACAATTGTGATGTCAGACACTGATGGTGGATGAGAAAGCCTGGCTCACAGTCTCCACTCTAATTCATCCCAAGGGTGTTCTATCAGGCTGAGGTCAGGACTCTGTGCAGGCTAGTCAAGTTCTTCCACACCAAACTGGCTCATCCATGTCTTTATGGAGCTGCTTTGTGCTCTGCTGTGCAGTCATGTTGGAACAGGAAGGGGCCATCCCCAAACTGTTTCCACAAAGTTGGGAGCATGAACTTGTACAAAATGTCTTGGTATGCTGAAACATTAAGAATTTCTTTCACTGGATCTAAGAGGCTGAGCCCAACTCCTAAGAAACACCCCCACACCATAATCCCCCCTCCATCAAACTTTACACTTGGCACAACGCAGTCAGACAAGTACCGCTCTCCTGGCAACCACCAACCCCAGACTCTTTTGGATTGCCAGATGGCGAAGCGTGAGCCATCACTCCAGAGAACATGTCTCCACTGCTCTAGAGTCCAGTCCCAGCATGCTTTACACCACTGCATCCGACGCTTTGCATCGTGCTTTGTGATGTAAGACTTGGATGCAGCTGCTTGGCCATGGAAACCCATTCCATAAAGCCAGTCTGAAGGCCACATGAAGTTTGGAGGTCTGTAGAGATTGACTCTGCAGAAAGATGCTGACCTCTGTGCACTATGCACCTCAGCATCCGCTAACCCTGCGCTGTGATTTTTATGTGGCCTAGCACTTTGTGGCTGAGTTGTTGTCATTTCCAGTTGGTTCCACTTTGTTATAATCTCACTAACAGCTGACACTGTGCTTGAAACACCTGAATTCAATGATTTGGATGGGTGAGTGAGTGAATACTTTTGGCAGTGCAGTGTAGTAAACAGAGATGAGGATGAGATTCCAAATCACTTATTCACCCTCTCAAAAAGTTTAATAGCTAATATTATGTCATAACATCAGAAATGTATTCTTTTTATTATGATATAATTTAATTTTGTGCCCTCCACAGACTTTAGATCAGAACCCATCGTACACTGAAGAGGAGCTGAAAGAGTTCGAAAAGCATCTTGCGAACGAGGAGAATGACATCAACAAGAAGTCAGTTGAGTTACAGAAACAGAGGGAGGAACTTGAAAGAAAGCAGGAAGAACTTAATGCTCAGAAGCTGGGGCTAAAACAGGTGAATCCAGACAACTAGCTTTAGCAGGTTAAATACAATCAGAAATTAGCATTATTTTCTGCTGTTGCTTGACTGTTACTACAGATGAATGGCATGTGAAACATTTACATCCTTCCTGAGTTGCACTTAAATCTTATTTTATACATGCAGAGCTTGTAACCTGAGCAGAAATCTTTGCTTTTTTGATGCTCTTAACACTTTTTGTCCTTGTCTCCCTGCTCAGGCAATGGAAGAAATGGAAAGGGTTAAAATCCAAAGCTTAAATGCTGATGTAAAACGTGAGTATGCAATTTCACTCGATGCTCAGTTAACTGACTAAGCCGTTCAGTATTGCACTTCCATAATGTTGGAGGGCTTCTTATCATAAATGGAAAAAGAATGTTCTAATGAAAATGCACTTTGTAACCCTAGTATGTGTTAATGTGGGCTATAATGCTCAAGTCCAGCTCCATATTTTTACTCGTAGTTTTTTTCTCGTGTCCCTCGGTACATTCCTTTCATTTTTAATATGAACATCTTTCATTGTGTATGACAACAAAAGGAAAAGCATAATGGTTTCCTTTGGGCTCAAAGAATGCTGGAAACAATCAATCCCATGATGCTGAATGTCTCTTAATTACACTCTCCTTGCTATTTAATGTTATTCAAAATCAAATGAAAAATAGTGTTTGTAAAATCAGTGGAGTGTGCAGATTTTATTTTTGCTTGTGCACCCATAGTCAAAGTATCCTAAAAAGACAGCTGTTGGTAATACAAGTTGTAGAGAGGGGGGGGGCATGTTACCCTTTTTAATAGTTCAGGTTTATAGGCTCTTATCATAAGTCTAATAATCATTTAAATACATCTCATTAATGTTTGTACATATGAATGTTCGTTGCAGAGCCTGCAGCTCATGTAGTTCCCAGTGAACATGCACGAGTTATACCAGGAAACAATCAGCCACCTCCCCCTGGTCACCAGCAGCAAGATGTACCAGTATCTGGACACTCTTAGCAGGCCTCACCACTCTGTGTGCAATATGAGTGAGCATGCATGTGTGTGTTTGTGTTTTAATCATTCTACTTTTCAGGTTATTGTTTAGGATTGTTTAAGCAACATATAGGGAAAAAAAAAAATTCTCAGTGCGAGTGCCAATGATGCCCTTCGTTCTGCTGGCTTAATCAGCTGAATGAGCCAGACTTCAAATGTGGAGCTTATCCAGTTTTCTATGTGGACAATCAACCCTTTTGTTTTTGTTTTTTTTGTGATTTTTGATCTCATATGACAACAAGGACTCTGTTCTCCACGGGGAGTTCTTTGCTGTGAAACGGGGAGGGCGGCTGGCCTGTGAACTGAATGTTTAGTTTTGCTTACACTGTAGTTTATTGCCACTTTCTCCTGAAGGATATATTTTGCAGATCTATTTATTTTTATGGTATAGTGTGTATTATTTTGGAAAAATATGCCAGAAAGGTAAGATTCAAGTCAAAATGAAGTTTTATACTCAGACAGAAATGGTTATCCTTCAATATGTTTTCACACTGTTTTGTCCTCAGGATCAGACAGATGCAGAATAGAATTAACAGTTGAAGTTATATGAAATATATATTTAAATGTTATAATTTTTAATAATTGTGTTAGTGATGGTGACAATTGTATGAATAATGAAGTGGCTGTGTGTATGTTAGTGCTCAGGACTGTCTGAATTTGTGTTTATTTATTCTTAAATCCCTGAAAATGAACCTGCAGTAGGTTGAAAGTTCCCTTGTAAAAATAACATTTAACTCCAAAGGAAGCACAGGGGAAAAGAAAAACACCAACATGTTTTTCATTATAGACTAATATAAGAGTAAAAATGGACAAAAAAAGGGTCATACTTTGAGGAGTTGAATTAAAATGTACTAGTTATTTTATTTTCTTAGGTTCCGTGTAAAAATAACCTTTCTGGACCCTGGCATATGTGCTGAACAGTTGATTTTTGTTTATCTGACTTTTACAAAAATGCACTTACAATCAATGTCCAATCAATGTCCTGTGTGGAAAAAAATATGGAAATGCTGTACGAGGTTTGAATGTCTAAAATTAAGGTGAACACACTTGCAAATATTATGATTCTGTCTCTTCTTCTTATCACAAATATTGAGATCATTCAAACCCGGTCATACATTAGCATTACATTTTTTAAAATCACTGTAGAATCTAAAGATTCATGCTTCTGACAAGAGTAACTCCCTCAAAAGGATGAAAAAAAGAACCTAATTACAGTCAGGTTCAAATGGTTAGTGCAAATTCAGGTCTTTCCATATGAGTCATTGAATCGCTCAATCAGGTAGGCGCCTGCTGTAATTGGGGGGTATTTGTTTGAGTTGTCACAGCAGGTGATTAGAGCCTCGTCATCCGGATGGACGAAGAAAGCCAGAGACTGCCGTGTGCTGGAGTCACCGACAGAGGGCAGCAAAACCCTGTGAAGCTAAGAAACAAGGAACAACACTGTAAACTGTAATGGCACAGCAGCAAATACTGTGTTGCATCCTGCAACAGTTGAGTGGAGATTTTGTCATAAAAATATGGGTCAAAAATATCCCCTTCACTCACTACAGAGACAAACTGGTCACTTGTCCAGCGCTGCATCAGGTCAGCGATATTAAGGAGGATGGCTCCAGGCATACAGGGAACAGAGATGAATTCCCCTGAGCGTGCACACACCTGAAGGTTGACAAGTGCCAGGAGGATAATATGCCTGAAGATTATTTCATGCTTTGACTTTAACATATAATGTGTTACACAATTTAACAAAACAAGTGACTGACAATTCAAGAGATGTGATGTTTACCTGCAGACCTTCTGAGCTCTGGAACAACAGAGTGAAGGTGCCATAGTCTGAATGCTCTCCACATCGCAGCTGGCCCTCCTTTGCTTTCTCACAATTCACTGGTGGGTAGTAGAGAGATCGCAGTGTAGTGCCGTTTTTATCAGCTACAGGAAACACAACAGAATTGTCAGAAATCATACCTGTAACAACTCTCCAAAACCATAGTTTGGTTCATACCCTAATTTCTCTTTAAATTAGATAAATACCAAAACTATGGAAAAACGATTAACCCTGTAATGCCAACTGATACATATTTTATACATGTGTTTTTGAGACATTTACATCATCATTTTTTCTTGAAAAAGCTGATGTTTACAATCAGACACACACAGCGCTACTATGAGCAATAAATCGCACAAAAATGTCAAATGCAGCAAAAAAAACTATGCAAACTAAAACTCATACATGCAAACTGATATTTAATTAAAGAAATTGTCAGAAGATTCAATAAATAGTCCAGTTTTACATTTTGTTTTTAATTTTCTGGCAGTTATTTCATGATTCAGGCTTTAACATGTTAGACAATGCTCAGTCAATCAGAAGTTGACGTCACAAGCTAATCAATAAGGCTGCAGTCTGGAACTGATGTTAGTATAAACTGACTGGTTCTTTTCCTAGAAATTTGGGGTTCCCCAGTTTCTAGCTACTGCCAGCTGTTCAGTGACCTAGGTCAGTTGCTAGATATAGGGAACCCCTCTTTCAATCAGTAATGGTCGAGTACTATAGCTAATCACGCAGCGCAATATGATCACATGATTAGGCTAAACCAATCAGGCATGAGAAAGACATGTCGCGCATTTTTGAAGACTAAATAACACACATTTGTAAATAGACAAATTTTATGGCTCTACTTGTGGTTTTGGAGTCTATAGACTGGAAAGGTAAAACATCATGGATTGACGGATTGTATGATGACAATATCCTTCTGCTTTATATCAGGTGGGAGGATAAAAAAAGATCCTATGCCACTGTATAGTGGGTGTAGTGTAGGTGATGATCATACTTCCTAGAAAACGGTGTGTACTCAAGAACACCTCTGGGTCCAGTCCCAGAGTGTGGGCCATCACCCTCAGCACCCGCATACTCAGCTCTTTACAGCGTTGGAAGAAGGATGTCTGGATCTCCTGGAAACCTTTTAAATTGCCTGATGATGGCCATTTCTACAACAGACAAGAACAGAAGAATAGCACCAGTCTGGCTAATGATAATACTGATACTGATATGTTCAAGTGCGTCTTTGTCTGAAATGCAGCAGCTGCTAGTTAATGTGTTGGATAGCAGTATAGATAAGGTGCACAGGAAGAGCCTGGGGTTCATTTGGGGTTTGTGTTTCATTTATGCACAACTCTGTCCAGGTCCCGCCACAGAATTTCAATCAGATTGAGGTCTAGACTTTGACTGGGCCGTTGCAACACCTTGATTCTGCTGTAGAGCTGCTGCTGTGATCATTGTCCTGTTGCATGACCCAATTCTGGCCAAACTACGGCTGTTGGACAGATAACTTGTGGCATCAAATAGTTATGCCTGAGCCAAAACTCCTGAGGTGAATTGTAAAAATACAATAAAAATAAATTAAAAACTGAATTATTACTATATCAGGGTGTAGTGAGGCAGTGTTGAAAGACTCCTTTAGGTCTCCAGGTCGACGTGGATTCAACCTGAAAAGCAATTATCCAAATTTAGAATCTCTAGAACTGTGCAGATAAAAACGAATGTATAAAATGTTTGCTTCCTACTTCTCCGTTTCCAGTGACACCCATCCGTGGTTTGGACTGTTCAAGAAACTTTTCCTGCTGAAGGGTTGTTTCAGCTCATCTGGCTGCAGGAAGAATTTCTTGGAGATGTCCATAACACGACCCACCTAGCCAAACACACCAGAAAAAGACGCATCACACTTTAAGTTCCTTGATAATAATTTGATTCAGTCTAACTGGCCTCACCTCCTCCTGAGTGATCCCCGTGTTCTTCAGAAACACAAAACCAACTTCTGTAAAGGCTGATTTAAACTCTTTGCTTAAACTCTCCAATTGCTTGTCAGGGACATCTTTCTCACTCAGACTGTATGCGCCAAAGTCCACCACTGGGATCTCCATTGTGAAAACCAAAGTTAAAATGTATCTTCAGTAAAAACAGAGGCGGGTTACAAGACACCGAGTTGAACAGGAATGGTAAAACTTTCTGGTGTTCATTACTGGTATCTTCAGTCTATTGTCTAGGCTGCTAATCATGTGATATTGTCTAGCCAATGGGAAAAATGCTTTAAATAAGGCCAAATTATGCAAACGTAGATAAGCTATCTGACCTTTGGATGGTGATTCCAGGGCTATTGTTGTGGGGTGGTAGCAGGCTCTCTACATATCAGTATGCTGAGATTAAAAAAAGTGTCTGTTATGAATTTTTCTTCTTATGTTGATAAGAACATTAAATGCCTCAAATGATTGATTTGAAGAAAGAATGGAGAAAGAATCTCCTTTGCAGGAGGTGGATTTATGGTGATTTATTATATCGGTGCCACCAGCTGCATCCTTGAACGGTTCCCCTGCTTCATACAAGATGCCTCTAAAATCTATGGAGTCTCTGCAGGGGCTTTGACAGCTGCTGTTTGTACTTTGGGAATACCTCTGGGTGAGCTGCTGGATTCTCCTCTACTGGCCTAACCTCCATTTAAAGATGTGTCATTATCTTTTATGTAGATAGAACAACAGTGAAGAAAAGGAATTAAAAAAAAAACAACCACATTCTAGTTTTGCAGCTCACTGACTGTGGATTTAGTAAAGGGCTGTCAAACATATGGCTCCAGGGCCAGAACAGGCCCGCCAGAGTCTTTAACTTTGTTCCTGCACCCTTTTCTATTCCCAGAGTGAGGGCAGCCAAGCTCAGCCTTTGCTTCAGCCTCTGGATTTGGCAGGGGGACCTGCGCAGCTCCAGTCTTCAAGCAGGATTGTGTGCCCTGCTGAGCAACCCCAGTCATCAGAGGGGGACAGTTGCATCACCATCTTGAAAACACAGAGTTGCAAAATCCTGCTGAACAACCCCAGCTTCCTGTGAATCCTAAGCTGGAGTCACAGCAGCCACAGTTGTCTTGAGGGGTTGGCAGTGAGACTTCCTGTGCAGCTCCTTAGCAACCTGCACATTCGGAACTAAAGCTGCAAAAAAAAGTCAAGAGCCAGTGTCACCAGAGTCATCAAAGACTTCAGTCAACCCTCATGAGCAGCCTCTGCCTGAGCCCAAAAGTTCAGCGCCATCAGGGGCCTCCCTCTTCCTTCCGTGTGGTGGGTATGCAGTTGTCCTTGGGATGTGTGGCCTCGGGTCTTCTATATTCCTGGGGGTCTGCAAATGACCCGAATCTCCTGGATCTTTCACTGTCTGCCTCTGGCTTCCAGGGGACATTGTTGTGGCTTCTCACCCTCGTTATCAAGTACATTTCACTCTTGCAAACACACACAGAGCGTGTATCTGCTTCTGTTTTTCTCTTTCAGGAGCTTTTTTTGGGGGGCTTTATTTGATAGTGTTGCAGTGGAGAGAGACAGGAAAGCAGGAGGAGAGATGGGGAAAGACACTGAGTAAATGGCGACTAGGTCGGGACTTGAACCAGCACTGTCAGCACCGCCATGTGGCATGTGTGGTTGCCTGCTCAACTGCTGAGCCACCACGGTGGCCAGCTCTTTGTTTTTTGAGTGTGCTTTTGTCAGCAGCAGCTGATGAGCCAGTCTCTCACCCCATTTTCCCCTTTCTCTTGCTTTCCATCCCTTTTCTTTTTCCATCCTTAAAAAATAATAATTAATAGGGCTAATGGTGTATCAGAAGAATACCAGGTGATAGATGTATCAACCAGTACCTGGTGGTACATATTTCTTCATGGCACTTTATGATTATTTTAACCATGACGCCTTTTCCTCTGTGTTTCACCTTCTGTTTTATCTAGACATCTTTCTTGTTTCAGAGCAGTATACGAGAAGGAATTAAACACTACTACGATGATCTCGACTTCGAAAACATCTTGGATTATGTACAACAAAAGGTAGTGTTATATTAGAAAATGTTTCAAGGTTTGACGCATTGTGCCTTCAGAGATGCACGTCTGCATCTCTTGGTTATAAAAAGTTGCTATTTGAGTCATTTTTGACTTAATTTCAGCTCTAAGCAGTCTGCCCATCCTTGTCTGACCTCTGACATCAACAAGATGTTTTCACCCAGAGAACTGATGCTCACTGGATGTTTTCTCTTTTTCACACCATTCTCTGTGAAACCTAAAGATGGTTGTGCAGGAACATCCAAGTAGGTCAGAAGTTTCTGAAATACTCAGATCAGCCACGTTCAGAGTCGCAGTGAGCTACAGATCCACTGTAGTTAACATGCATTAGGATGTTACACGCAAGCTTTAAATACAGGTTTATCAAATATCACTTGCTGAGTAATGCTTACCTTTGAGATGAAGCTCTCCAGTCTCCAGTCACCAGTTACCAGCTATATATATCTATATATAGCTGCAAGTAACTGGTGAGTGTTGATTCCTCAGATTAAGTGACATTATGTTGAGCATTTCTGCCCCTGTCTTGCTAACAGGTGTTACTGTTTCACCAAAGTCCAACCTCACTGTGGCCTGTGGTCATTCTGTGCTAAATGTCAGTCATTCATTTACATTTGTGCTGTTTTAAATAAAAGCTGTCAAGGCCACTGACCTTAACAGGTGGAAACAATCAGACAAAACAGCAGAATTATAACAACAAACTCCATAACAAGACAAAGACATCAAGAAAGCTGGAGTTGATTTGGTTTGAATTTTTATTTTTTATAGTTCAAAATTGGGCAGAGTTATGTAAAGTAGGCCTCCTTCGGTCGTTGTTCGACTATGGACACTACACCCTAAGAGTTTGTTGTGCTGCGACTAGAACAGCGTTGTCTGTGGCTAATAAGACCAATGCGGGACTGGCAGTCTCTGCTGTATAGAGTGCAAATGTAGTTTGACGTGAGGGAGTGTCCATGTGCTCGCTCCTTCCGCCTTGCTGTCCTCTCTTCTGCCAGATTTAAGATCTTCTCCACACCTGTCTTTAGCTGTTTCTTGAGCAGGTATCGCCACTTGCTGCGGTTTGCTGCGATATCCTGCCAGATTTCCGTGCTGATGTCCAGAGCTTTCATGTCACACTTGCAGACATCTTTGTATCTCAGTATGTGGCGACCCCGGGGTTGCCTTCATCTTGTCATGAAAAGATCTAATCATACAGTGAAGCAGTCAAAAGATGAAAGATAATTTAATTCAAGTTTATCACTGAATCCCCATCACAACCCTAAAAGAACTGAGCACATATATAAATACTGTACATACAGCGAACCAATACTAATTCTTAATCCTTTTATGCCAGTTTCCACCCACTGATTAATGCATTACTCTAATCTGACTACTTTTTTTTTGGTAAAAGTAATCTAACACGTTACTATTTGCAGTCCAGTAATCAGATTCAAATAACTTATCCAAGTCACTGTGCGTTACTATTTTTGTCAGTTTCCCTAGTAAGATAAGTAAGATATTTTTGCTTTCTTCTTGCGTCTTGGGGAGTGAAGTCTGGCTGATGTGACAATTAGGTCCCATTTTCACCTTGAGGGCAATAATAGCACACAGCAACACAAATGTAAACAATGTAAAGAGGAGAGAGATGTACGTTTTCTAGCTGGAAATACAGGCACTATTGTGAGATTGTAGATCTTTGTAGGCCAAACACGCACATCCAATAATAAAAGGGTGCAGGAACAAAAACATTTACAATAGAAGAAGAAAGTCTGCACACCAGAGCGCTCCTGGGACAAAATTTAATCCAAAAGAGCCTTCAGACAGACAGTAATGTTATATCTGTCATATCTCTCATGAATGATATCAGGTCATTTTGAGTGAGAAACAGCATTTCTTTCACAAGGTAGAATCTGCAATCAGTTTTTAGCAAAGTGACTTTTATATATTCATTTTTTATTAAGGTAAAAACTGTCATTGACATTAAAAATGTCTTTTTAAACAGAAGTCTGGCTGCAGAAGGCTGCAGTAATTGCAACAAGTATAACAGTTCTACAAAGATATTTTAAGTGGCCAAAAAGCACAGGATTGATTATAATGAAGGTACAATAACTCAGACTTGTTGAAAAACAAATTATTTCTTCATTTTATCATGTTGAGTACACTCTATTTACCAATATAAGCACGTTCACATTCAAATTAAAATCAGTTTATTGCACCATATAAATTATAATATATATCTGATAAGCGGAAGCGGATGGATGGATGGATGGATATATCTGTTTATTGCAGGGTGTACCCTGCCTCTCGCCCTATGACAGCTGGGATAAGCTCCAGCCCTTCTGCGATCCTGGATAAGCGGAAGAGGTGGATGGATAGAGAAAAAAAAACATTGATGGAGAAGGAATGTCCAAACTTTTAACTGGTACTGTATACCAGTAGTTGTCTTGCAGTCCATGCAGCATCCAATCACTTACTGTACACAACAATAGAATCACAGACAATTACTTTTAAATACAAAGTAAAACAACAGATTATACAAAGAGTGATTTATAATTTCCAAGAATCTAAATTTTGCCCATGCCCCCTTTCATTGCCATCTTCTGGGCATGTCTTGATGTCTTCCAACATGGCTGGAAGTCCTATTCTGACACGTTCTGAACACTTTGCTCTGTGATTTCACCATTAACCTGAAAACATGCATGGAGAACAAATATCAGTCTTTCAGGCTGGCCTATCTGTCATGAGGAGGATCATCTCTGTTAATGAGTGCTGGGTCTCGAGCTATGACCCAGACAAACAGCAGTTTTCAGTGGAACCGTCTGCAGTGATTTGAGACACTTTTCAAAAAAAACAAAATCCCCAATTTGACACATGGGAGAAGATCCAGCGCTTACAAATGCAAGTGGGATTTCCTGTAACAGATCTCTGATATTAGGACAAGATGTGATGTGAAAAAGGTGGGAGACTGTTCCTGCTGCATAAAAATGAATTATGGTTTGATCGTGGACAGGAACCGAGTGCTGACAATAATGAATCTGTGTGATGTTTCACGATCAACATCATGACCTGTGTGCCAGTATGCCATCTTGTGAAATAGCATGCAGCTATGGTCAGGTGATTGGAGAGTTGGAGATGTCCTTTGTTGTCTAAGAACTTTCTCCTTGAAGTGCTTTAAAATGATAGCCTTTAAATGATTGTCAGAAACAGAAAATTACATTCTGATTAGTGGAAATGATGTCAGATTTATCATTGAATTGAATGACTGCTTCAAATTAAGATATCTTCAGTGAATTACTATCTGAAACACATATTTTAGATATCTACAATTAAATTAGGACTAGTCATAAAGTTAATTTGAGATCTCGCTTTTTGTTCTGACTAGTCATAATTCTAATTAAACATATCTTGAATGACACCGTAATTCAAGATACCTTAAATGTATTTTTAGATAGGAGATATATAGTTTTAACTAGTGAAAATTAAATTCTAGATATCTTGAAAGGAAATAATGACTAGTCAAGACTAATGTAGCGATATCTAGAATTTTGACTAGTCAAAAGGCCCTTTAAGATATCTCCAAATAAATTAGAGATTTCTTGAATTAGATGGCTTTTATATTTAAGATATCTTAAATTACTATTCTAACTACTCAGATTGACATTACTGATATGTTGAATTAGTATTCTGTCGAGTCAAGACGTCACCGTCATAACCACTGTGGCAGGTGGAATGAGGACCCCAATGCAGGACACTAAACTGAATAAACTAGAAACACACAGCTTTATTGCTGGTCAAAAAAACAATAGACAGGCTTGGAACAGAAACAGGCACAGCGCTAGCAGGAACACGCAGCAGGGAATTGACGACGACGCGACAAGAGGCATAGAAAACACAGGACTTAAATACATAAGGAAACAGCTGGGAACGCAGGTGAACCACATTACAGAGACATGACAAGGGGAAGCAAAACTGAACATGACAGACAGGGACCAAATGACTATCAAAATAAAACAGGAAGCCAAGCGGGGAACAAAGACGCAGACCTGACACATTGAAACACAAGGAACTAGAAATAAACTGAGGACTAATAAACATGAGAAATAACAAACAGAAACCAAAAGAAACACAAAACACACTACATATATATATATATATATATATACACATATTCAGTATTGTGCAGAAGAAAAAGGCCAAACAGGGCTGCACGGGCTGCACCTGGTGGTTGCATCCGGCCAAGGGGACAACACAGGCTTGTGTGCACATCATGCCTCGTCTGAGCACGGAGATTCGACACAAAATCATCTTTCTGGATCAACTTGGCCGTTCACAAAGGCAAATTTCACGTGAGACAGAAGCTTCATGCTGTGCAATCCAGGCGCTGCTTCGGAAACACCGGGAAACTGGCTCCGTGGAGGACTGTGAATGGACTGGGCGTCCTCGCAAGTTGAGTGCTGCAACCGAACGGCGCATTAAGCTAATGTCTCTCTGGGACAGAACGCTAACCAGCGGTGTAATCGCTGGCGTCCTGCAAGAAAACAACGGCCTGCAAGTGCACGCGTCCACAGTCAGGCAGTCCCTGATCAGAAGCAAGCTTCATGGGCGAGTGGCTGCTCGGAAGCCTCTCCTGAGACCCCGAAACAAGATGAAGCGGCGTCAGTTTGCAGAACAGCACCGCAGATGGACAGGTGATCTTTGGCAACGGGTGCTGTGGACAGATGAGTCCAAGTTTGAAATCTTTGGCACGCGTAGACGGAAATTTGTGAGGAGGAGGGTCGGAGAGCGATTCCGTGAAGAATGCCTTCTGCCCACTGTCAAGAATGGTGGTGGGTCTTTGCAGGTGTGGGGCTGCATCTCTGCACATGGCCCCGGGGACCTTGTGAGGATCGACGGCATTTTGAATGCAGAGAAATACCAATATATCCTGATTCACCATGCAATTCCGTCGGAGAGATGCCTTATCAGTGAGGGGTTCATCCTTCAGCAGGACAATAACCCAAAGCACACCGCAAATGCAGTGCAAAGACATTGTGAAGGGGGCGTGGGTCATTTCAATAATATTGAAATGACCCACGCCCCCTTCACACCTTGGCACGTGTTTAATAACATGAACAATAGAGGGTCATAACACCTCCAGGGGACTATGCCCACAGGGGTTTAGGGTAAGGGGTTAGGGTTAGGGGTTAGGGTCAGGGTTAGGGTTAGGGCTAGGGTTATTGTTAGGGTTAGCGTTAGGGTTAGGGTTAGAGGGTTAGGGTTAGAGGGTTAGGGTTAGGGTTAGGGGTTAGGGTTAGGGGTTAGGGTGAGGGGTGGGGTTAGGGGTTGGGGTTAGGGTTAGGGTTAGGGGTTAGGGTTAGGGTTAGGGTTAGGGGTTAGGGTTAGGGTTAGGGTTAGGGTTTGGGGTTAGGGGTTAGGGTTAGGGGTTAGGGTTAGGGTTAGGGTTA
>VUQJ01001380.1:0-13829 GCA_015108635.1 Andinoacara biseriatus
CATAATACGTGCTAGGGCATTAGCTTGCAGCACAGTATCTGGCAACAGTTTGGAAGCTTTCACAAACATGCCAAATATGATTGCATTTTAAGTATCTGGAGCGCTGTGGTCTTTTACATTGTCCAAAGAAAAACAGCAATTTACTTTCAATTGCCTCTGGGCTGATTTTGGAAGTATAGGTGTTATTTTGACAAGGCTTTAGGGAAAGTTATTATAAGCACAGCAAACTGAGAGTTTGCAAGACCTTCTCTATCCCTAGATTTTCCTTGAACTCTGTGTTTCGGGTGGTTAGTAAACTCTATTTGGCATGGCTGATAGTAGATTATGACACACAATGCTGGCTTTTCTTTTATTATTATTCCAGATTAGGGATGGATTTGGATTATTTCTGTAATTTATTAGTTTTGACCATAAATGGGAGCTACCGTTCTGTGTGAGATTCATGGGAGTGTTCATGTGAGCTGAATCCAAAAGAAACTGCACATTAACTAACGATCTTTTGGGAACTCTCAGTAAAATAAGAAGACATTTGATTCTTGGACAAACATGTTTGAAGTGTTTTTGCAACAAAACAAAAGAAAAAAGAAAAATGGGGCATATTTGCACTTGCCCTCCCTTTCCACTTCTTTTGGCACATATGCAATGTAAAAGTGTAGCATGATTAGATCAGCAATGATTCCAAGGCCTCTGCCCCCACGGCATGTTCAGGCTTTACAGCGAGACCTCGCTCTTATCACACACAATGCTACATTCCACAGCGGGGCAGACGGAGTCACATTTTTCCTCTATCCATCGACAAGATTTACTATTGCACCCACTATCTCTGTGATTTGTAGTTACAGCCCACTTTGAAACGATCCCTTTTGCTTCTCCGCCCTCTGGCACACTGCTAGGCTCCAATATGGAGGAATAAGGGTGGTGTTCACACTCACCTGTCTGTGAACAACCAAAAATAAAGTAATCCATTTTAAATTGTAGGAGTCAGAATTTTTACTCTTCAAATTATTGTGCTTTCCCCCGTTAAACTCATTAACATTAAGAATATCTTAATTTTATTTTATTTTGTTGTATAAATACATTTTTCAGTTGGAGACAGGCATCATTTTTCAGTCATTTAATATATTAACTCAGGATTAAAGGCATTTTATAACATTAAAGTTCAGTACTCTTAATCCTAGAGTTTTATTCAGACTAAATCACTCATGTCTGCCACAATTCCTCAGGGTGCTGTCATTGTTTGTTTTTCCCTGCTTTGTTTGTCGGGCCCAGTATGAATGGAACAGAGAAACTGAGGTGTCCACTGTGATGCCTGGAGGCTTGTGGGTCAGTTTGATTTGACCCCCCCCCCCCCTCTCTTCTCTGCATTGTTAAATACATATTTAATTTAATACAGACTAAAGGCCTGGTTCCCATGTCCCAGTTACCAACTTTAGTGGATTTTTTTTTCTGCAGAGGCAGAGTCTGGATCAGAGCTGCTTCAGTGTGTAAGTAGATTAATTGCTGGCTTCGGGCTCATGTGGCAAACAGAGCTTCTAATGTCTCTCAGAAGAGCTTATCTGGTCACAAAATGAGGAAGAAGAAAAAAAAAGCACACAAGTACACTGCTGAAACAGGAATCAGGTAAAGATATGTTAGTACCACAAAATATATTGGCACCACATGGGACACACACCTCAGTCTCTTGGATGAAAGGATTTTATTTGACTAATGATCACTTATCTTAATCATAGTCTACATAAAATATTTTATTCAGAAAATTATTATATTTTTAGTCCCAATTCTGTTCTGTTCTGTCCACCTACTTGAGAGAGAGAGAGAGAGAGAGAGAGAGAGAGAGAGGATAACAGTGCACAGGGTTAGATTATATCTGTGTGGAAGTGACAAACTGATTACATGGCTCACGGTTCAGGTGGGAGGCACCTTAGCAGGACCCCAGCTGTTGTCTAGATAAAGTATTCATGGTTATTACTATTTGGAGAACCTAGAAAATAAGTTGCATTGAGCCAATTAACTATGTGTGTAGTCTGGTTTCCTTGGGTGATTCGATTGCTCTTTAAAAAAAATGATAATCAATAATAATACATACATAATAAATAATAATAAAAAAACAGTGAACCCATTTTGAAGTGCAGGTTTTCAAAAGCAAAATATCTGCAGTTTCTTGAGCTTGATCAAAGCAAAAAGAAAAGATTCATTTAATTCTGTGTTTTCACCGCCACCAGTCATTACCACCTCTGTATTTCCTCGTGCTTTGGTAGAACTTCTGTTATAATATCTGTTTTCCTTTGACCAGCTTGACTCTTTCGAGCCATCTACATTGCAGACTGGCTCTTGCCGTCTTAACTCACAAGCCACCAATACATAGAAGCCTCAGTGTGCAAGGGATTCTTGGGAGAGTTGATGCTGCAGAGCAGTCATAGCTCATGAATTAGTAAGCATAAGGATTATAAAGGAATTGACAGAAAAGTCCTCACAGTGCTTTGAATTAAATCCCCCTTTCTGTCTCTCTTCTGTGTCCACAGACGACATGTCCAAGCTGTGAGAGGCAGGGCCCCATACCAGGCTGCTGTAATCTATTTGACCTACATGAAAGTGTCACGGCAGAAGAAAAAGGCTGACCTCTTCTTCTTGGTCACCGTATCCTTCTCAAAAATCATTTGAAGTTAAGGTCAGTGTTAAATGAATCTCTGGTCTGCAAAGATAAGCCTTGCTCTACAGGAAGTCTTGAAAGCTTTTCGTTTTATGGATTTGATGATAAAGACTTAAAATTATTTAAAGCTAGATTAGCTTTGAAGAGTATTTACACCAAAAAAAAAAAAGTAATGGAGTGAATGCACATTTTTGTATGAATGTGGAAAGAAGCCATTTTGCTCATGATGTTAAGTAAAACATGCTTCCATGTTTAAATATTACAGCATCTGTATAATTCCAATTTCTGGGAATACTTAATTTTTCAGCCAGTTAATTGGAAAAAGCAATTAAAGTTGTTTAAACTTTCCAGGTCCCTTTATATTAGATCATAAACATGTGAAATTCACAATATTTGGGGCTAACAATAAAGCCTGAATCAAGATATGAAACTGCTGAATCACATTCAGTCTACTCTTGAAAAACCCACGACTTTAATCCCGACAGTGAAGACATGAAGATGTCGGCGAACACTTCAAAGAACCCAAAAGAGAAAGAATCGCTTTCAGAATCACCAGCTTCCTTTTGGCTTATCCACTTTTCTAAGGAATTTCTTGTATGTAAATCACTGTTTGTGGATTTGATCAGTTGAGACCACACTCAAGCATCACCTAAGCCAAACTGCCTGCAATCTTATCACCAAACCAAGAACATAGCCTTTTTATTGCTCCATCAGATTTAATGACAGACATGACCGACAGCGTTATCTCTTGGATCCAGGTAGGTTTTTGATCTCTTGATCTTTTCTCACATTTGAAGCCACATCAAACGTTTTCGAGCTATTCAAAGAGGATGGAGAATATGGCATCCTGTCTTCATGTGTGCTAATCCAAGCCAGGTGGAAAGAGTGGAAGGAATGAAGACTGATTGATGGCCTGAAATACAGATGTAACCAGCAACACTGCCAGATGTGCCGTACTGTGATATATCTATGCTCTAACATTCCTTTCCGATTCTTCTGAAATCTGTCAGTGTTTTATTGAGACAATGTTATATTTGTGTAGCTGGGTGGTTAAAACCTATAACTTAATTTCTGGGCTAAGTAAGTTTATCTCTTGGGATGTTGGGATGCCAGTAAACATGTTCTTTGTCATTTTCTCAAATTGCTGTTAATTTGTGGGAATAAGGTAATGTCCTGGCAGAGGTTCACCTGATGTTACAAGCTTCCATCACAAGATGGCAGCATGATGAAGAACAGAAATTTTGCCAAGTGAAAACGGGTAACGTTTGTTATACCCCAGGGTTGCGTTTGGTCTGCACCAAGATGGAGATGCATGGAGGACGGTGACGCAAAATGAAACGTGTAATGTGTTGAAATATTCTTTTGTGTAGTTTCCAGATTGTCCAAAGTTAGTGAAAAGGCTGTGAAATGTAAGTGCCTGCATGCGTTTTATTATTATTTGGTAGCTTTGGCTTGACATTAATTTGTTCCTCTGTTTGTTTCTGTGTGTGTGTGTGTGTGTGTGTGTTTCTGTGTGCGTCTCTCTGTATCTTTGTGTGCCATTAAAGCGCTACAAAACCCCCTGCTATTGTGTCCTGTGTGGGCTACATTTGTTGTTAGCTTAGTTTATCATGTATCCCGCTACCTGGTACACAGGCTAAAATCTGAGGCTTTTTAAAAGCTAGTTGATGCTTTGATCATCTTAATTAGAGCACATTAAATAAGCTATAATTTTGTTTCATATTCAACCATCATGTAGGGTTCAGGTTTTGGCTGCTGTCTTCAACAATGTACTCGGCTCAGAGTAATCCTGACAAAACAGCATTCAGGATACAGATATTTCCATTAAACTATTATTAACTTAAGACTCTAAATCTACTTTAAGAAAGGATGCCAGCATTTCCCCCTCAGCTCCAAAGAACAGATGCCACATAACTGCCCATTTTATAAACACTACTAATTATTGAGTACAAGTATTTGCAACCAAGCCACCAGGTGTGTCTGTGTACACCAGTTTTTCATCAATGAAACTGCAGATCATTTTGAATTGCATGACCAGCTATTCTTGTGAAAAACTAAAGGGAAAGCATGTATATGTGATCATAAAAAAAAAAGCTTTTAATTGTCTTTCTGTTTTAAACAGCACCAAGACCGCACACTGCACCCAGCTACCTTTCTCACCTCATGGTGTGCAGTGAAGTACAGTCCAGTTCTGCATCTATCTTGACCAATTTAGGACACTATGTACCTTGTTCAATAGAGTCACTTAACCAGACAAACAATAATTTTATCACATGACCCCAAGGCTTTCTCTGCACAACTGAGAGTTCTGCTGTTTTGGAAAAAAAAAAGAAAAGAAAACTGCATGCAGATAATTATTGAATTTACACATCTGAAGTGTGAAATGTTCTGACACCATTATGCCGTCAGAAAAATCAGAAAAAAAAACAATATATGAGTTTAAAGGGGAAAGAAGTGGCTTAAAATTATACATTAAGACTGAAATACTCAACAGGGGGGACAAAGTCCAGAAGACAAAAAAGGAGATCAAAAGGATCAAAAGTCCAAATCATTTTGTAGCACACTGTTCTTTATTATTGCTTTCTGAATTGGCAGCATGTTAGCACACAGAAAACAAAAAGGAAAGCGCTTAGATCAAGTGAATTCTTCATCTGTAGAGAATTAACTGTTCATTAGTCACCAAAGCAAAGTGCAGACAGGATAACCTTCAGGCAAGTACGAATGACATAATCTGTGGCGAAATCTCAGAAAACAAGTGTTTGTTCATTCTTCCCAGCTGTCCAACAAACTTTGTTTCAACAGAATTTTTGAGTTGGACCCAAAATCTTGTTTGCATGAAGAAGAAGAAAAAAACAAAATAAAAAGGAAAAAAATTGTTAAGGGACAGATCTGTCATAAAATGTAGCCTTTCCGATTGGACCAAGTTACACACAGCAACATTAATGTAACAGTCAACGACAAAGCATCTCATTTAAATGTCCTCCTCAGCTTTCACTCAATTGCAGGGGAGGACAACAGAGAACAGATGCCCTGCAGTCATAAAGTGAAAAGGGCAACAAAAACAGACCTTCTAATTTGTTTAAACTTGAACTCCAGCAGGCTGATGGGAGGTAGGGTTTTGGGGTGCACGGTGCCAGAGTGCTTCCCCTGCATGCAGAGCCTCCCTGTGCACATCAAAGATCGTCAGCATTAGCAGATAGCTGGACAGCCCAGTGAGCAAAAACAGCTGGGCCCAAGCAAAACAAAGATGATATAAGCAGCTTCCTCCTTAGGAAGGGGGGGCTCCAGTGCAGTCAGCAATGATAAGTCCCAGCCTATATATTGTTTGAAGTGCATCATCCCCCCACCCCAAAACCTTCTTACTCAACCCACCTGTCCTCATACTGCACTACCAGCACCAGCAAAAACAAACAATTTACAGCCTCATGTAATGCAAGAGGAAATATAGACAGTGATCTCTTGAACCCTGTCAGGAGAAGAGTTCCGGCCTTTGTTTCGACACCATTTTGGGGAAGTAGCGAGTGTGACTTTAACTGGCAAGGAATGAGCTGTGAATTCAGGCAAGCACGATTTAAATCTCAAAAGATGCCTCCTTCCTCGAAGCACAATGATCAGTAAGTCAGCCATATTTAAAAGGACGCAAATCTCATTTTGAAAGTGTAAACTTTGGAGCAATGTGAGAAGAAAAACCTGTCCAGTCTGCACAATCTGCCGACCGTGCATATGCACAGAAAAATTAATAAATACATTTTAAAAATTGGAAGACACCCAAAGTGGAGGTATACATTTCCAACTGCACAATTTCCTGTTGGATTTAGCTGATGGTGCTTTAGGCATGCATGACAGCGCAGGCAGGAATCCTTCTTCAGAGGCTGCCAGAAGTTCATATTTGTACACATAAGATCCTTTTCAAAACAGAAAGAATTTAAGCTAATTTGTTTCCCCCCCGAGTCTTTGCCTGCAGTCACAAGGGCCAGAGAAGAGGAGGAGGAATACATTTTTGCAATGCTATGATTCTCACATAATCCAAACAAAATGTCAGGAGCACCAGGACAGAGTTCTGCAAGGGATTACACAGTATTATGTCAATGAAGGAGCTAATGTGATTTTTGTTTGCACACAGTGCCGGCTGCATTCTTTCGGCACTGAATGGTCATTATGGTCATTAATTTTAATATGCTTATATTGAGGAAATGCATATACATGTGTGACCTGTAAACTCTAATTTTAAAACCCATTTTCTAATTAATCCAACACACATTAGTCAAAAAAGGATTACCTGAGATGCATATTCAGAACTGGAGTTGTGAGCCAGCACTCCAAGGAAGGAATTTGTTAATAATTAGACTGCATTTATATTGTCTATAGTTTACAATTGGTTCTCAGTTCTTTCAAATATCAACACTGCCAAGAGCATCCACAAGGTTACAGCACAAATCTTTATTTACTGAAGTTCCATTTTATGCCCAAAATTGGCTCAGTGACATCACTGTCCCTGAGATTACATTGACTTTGGAGGCTAGGAGGGGCCGGCCAGACCTCAGTGTCCTCAGGGGCTGTCCACAGCCACAGCAATGTCTGGTAAAAGTGTGAGTCAAAGATCTCACAGCCAGGGCTGTTGCACCTCCATCTGGACCCCTGAATTAAACATCATCTAGGCAGACGGCCTCCCTGCCCCAGAGCTTGAGGGACCGAGAACTGAGGCCAATTAACCCATGCCTGGTCTATTCAGACCTTACTGTGTAGCCAATTAGGAGGGCATGTCAAAAAATGATAAAACGGTTGGGTTTTGACTTGACATCAGGCGTTCTGGACACCATTTGCATAAAATCACAGGGACTGGAGGGGAACATTTTGTCCTTGGCAATGGCACCACTCATCATAATCCAAGTAAACAAAGAGAAGAGCCATGGATAATCGTGATTAATAAGTGGATATTTTAAGAGCACCCACCAGTATTTCCCTTCAGTAATTTCAAAAATAACACACCTCTTTTATGTAGCCACTAATACTAAACTTGGAAAATCTTCCTTTGACATGTGCCGCATTGTGTCACTATGTCATCAGTCACTACTCTGTCTTCTCTTCCGCTCAGTTCCTCTTGACGTCGATTTAGTCTGAAGAAATCCTTCTGCAGATGAGACAAGGTCAGGAAATAGAGAAAAGAGAGGAGCAGTGAAAGGAATCAGAAAGAAAACTTCTTTTATCACTGTGACAGATGGAAATGGCCACAGACGTGGCCCAGCAGAACCTCACTTATTAGATTGTGACATGGAAAATCATTTGCAGTGTAAAAGGATGCAGACCAAGTTTGATTTAGCTTTCACTGAATGGTGCCATTAAACATCTCTGAATAATATGTCCAGGATGTATCATTACACAGAGCAGTCTGTAAGTATGAGGACTGATATGTTTTTCATTGTTTGGCTCTACTCCAGCACACTGAAATAGAAATGAAACATATGCTGTGTAGTCAAGATGCTGACTTTCAGCTTTGAGTATGTTTGAAGTACTCATAAAAACATGGAATGATTAGAGCAGGAGGGGTGGGGCTAAAAGTGGGTGGGAGGAAGGGTGGTCTGGGGTGGGTTATGTGACCGTCCTGTTCCCCTTTTCCTATGAAGACAAATGCTGTTCTCCTCATTGCATCACTGTAAACATAACCATCTATCCATCCATCCATCTTCTTAAATGCTTAACAGCTTCTTAACCTACCTTCTGCAAAAGGAAAGAAAAAAGGGTGTCTCTATACAAGAAAGCCTAATTCAAGGAGGCTCAGCTGAAACATTTTCACAAATTGGGTTGACATTTCACAAATTTTGCTGATCCTTCTGGCACAGCTGCTATTGCTGCTACACCTGCAAATCCAAAAAGCTGGGCTATGAAAGGCTTCTCTTATTAAATGCAGTTTGAAAATAGGCACCTTCTTAGTTTAAATGTCAACTATTGATATAAAACACAAGGACACCATATGCTTGTTTGACTGTTTTCACCCATGTCTGAGAACCTGCTGCTTTTAATTCATCGCGCGTGCACACACACACACACACACAGACACACACACACACAGACATGCACGTCTAATCTTTACAGCATTTGTAACTAGGAATTTATTGCATTCAGCCCTCTGTACACCCTCAGTTGAATAGCTAATATTTTACATCAATCTGTTCCCTCGGGGTAGGAAAAAGTGTAATGATGGTGAAACTAGAAGAAACAGGTGTTCTTCATGCTACGCGTTTCTTTGAAGGTGCTGAGAGTTGCAGAAAGATTGTGAATCACTGATAATGGCATGAAATTATAGTTGTGGGGTTGCAAAATGAACTCATGCCAGTGCAGCACAAGACAGCACAGTAATGGCAGGACTTTGAAGGGTTATAGATGGCACAAATTGTGGAATGACGGAGGTGTGTTATACGTTAACAATGAACAATGTTGCCTGGAAATGCTTCGGGGGGGGGGGGTTACAGAGAGCTCCCTTGATTATGATGACTAAAGCACATTTCAAAAGCAAATTGTTTATTTAATAGCATTAAAAAAAAATGCCAGCTCATTTTCAGATCTGCCAAATTAAAAACTTAAAGACCGTGAAAATAGCTGAAGCTCTGTGCCGCCTGGAGACTTGTTGAGCTAAAACTAATCAGGCGAATAAGGTCAGACTATTAGTGTCTGCTCAAAGGAAAATACTGTTGTGTTCTGCTCTCGAGGGAACACTTCTTGAAATTATTTATAGTTTGAATTGACAGCGCTGGCACATCTCTAATTACAAAATAGTTGAGCAGTTTAACTGAAGCCACCAAAATAAAGGCGTTGGCAGCAAATACTAACACGAGGCCGTGGTCTCATTACTCATTTGCTTTATCGGAAAAGGCGGCCGTGACTAAACCAATTTGGACTCCGCAACTAAAAGTCATTTGTATTCTTCGACAGCCAAAAACCAATAACCGGAATATATAAAGCAAAGGCCAGCAGGGAAATATCTTACTGGTGATCTTTCATATTATTTCAGTAATCTAATACAGCATGTATATTACATTTCTGAAATATTACACTGTTGCTGGATGTGTTCTCTTTACAGAGCACAGATCAAGTCATTTATAATCTGACTGTGTTGTTCTTAGAGTGTCTCCTAATCTCTTCCAGTATGTGTGAAGTTTGAGATATGGACCTCTGCAGCTACAAATAAGCACAGATGATACATTTAAAATATTGAGAATTCATTTTTGAGGCCTCCATTGTGATTACTGGAAATCTACGCTGGTAATTCTTTGAATTTAATGTCTATTTGTCCTAAAAGAGAGATTTTAATAATGGTTTAATAAGCAATATTTTGACCGCAGCTCTTTCACCACCGGGTCACAGTCGGCAGTGAAATCCGTATTTATGTCACATGAAGAAAAAGGGGTAAATGGCAAATACCACATGACTCTGACGGCACTTTTTGTCAGCTTTGCAGAACTGAGAGTGGGTGTTTTAAGAAAGAGATTGCTTACTGGAGATTCACTTCCCAAATTTGTTACTCATGTGCCAGTTATATTCTGAGTTGCAAATATAAGACAGAACAGGTCCTGAAGCAGGGCTCGGAAATCATCTCGACTTCTAAACCTTTATGCCTTTTGACAGTTGTTTGCATACTTGGATATCATGGCATATTTTACAGCCACAGTTGGTGCTGCCATTTTGTTGGGATTCATCAACCTCTCAGTGGCAAATGATGACACCTGTGATCTCTGTGCTGTTCCTGGGCAGAGTCTGACTCTGCCGTTCGTCTATGAGCGACTGACAGACTCACATATCGTGAGGTGGAGTCATAACAAGAAAATAGTTTTCTACAAGCAAGGAAGAGTGACTGTTGGAAAACCAGAGGACATTTCTTCAAACGGATCACTTGTGCTTAAGAAAATTCAATTGTCAAGTGAAGGGATTTACCAGGTAGATGTGCTCCATCCCAATCGTACTTCTGCTAAAACATGGACGGGGCGCCTTTGCGTGATGGACAAAGTCTCAAAACCTCAGCTCAGTTATGTCTGTGACTTCAGGTCTATGGCTGTTAATCTTAATTGCCATGTAGCTAAATCTAAAGGTTTGGTGTTCTCGTGGACATTTGATGAAGAGCCATTAAAAAATGAAACCAAACAAACACTGAGCATATCTCTTATCCATCTGAAAGTGGCGAGGAGTTTCACATGCAGCGCGGCAAACAAAGTCAGCAAGGTGAGCAGTGACACCGTCCGTCCAACCTGTCCAACTTTACTTTCTTTTACACCCAGAACTATCATGGCAGTGCTAGCAGGAGGAGCAGGTCTGATTCTTTTTCTGCTCGTCATTGTCATTGTGTTAAGCTGCTTACTCAGACGCAGCAAAAGCCAAATGAGTCCCAGGCATAAAGGTGAACTGAGGATGCTTTCTCTAAAGAAGAAAGAACCTGACTCTGCAAGCCCACAGTATGAGACCATGCAGCCAACAGGGGGCTCTCCGTCCCTCAAACCCCAGCCTTCACCAAGAGCGTGTTACCAGGATGTTTCCCACTTTGAATTTCAGACTGAAAACAGGCCTCCGCAGGTAAACAGAGGTGCTGAGGGACAACAGCCTTCACCTGTACCAAAGCCGAGGACAAGGAACCTCCAGGGAGCAAACATCTGACGTCCCATTGACTTTTGGGAAAATTTTCCGTATTATTGTCACTTTTAATTTACGCTCCTTTTTTTGATGTGTGTAACTTTAGCTCCTTGGTGTGCTGGTTTACACATTCACCTAACAAGTGACAGAGATCTGGTTCAGTCGCAGGAGGAGACACAAATCTCTTTGGGGTTGTTTCAGGAAGTACATTCAGTGTATCCAGTGCCAAATCAAACCATGTGGAGCTGCTCGCTGCCGTGCTCCAAGCAGCCGAAAGTAGTTTCTTTTTAGGTGCTTTAGTGCTGTGGATCTGAGAGGTAAAACTTGAAGTATTAATATCTTTATTTCCTTTTTCACCTTGATGAACAATTTCAGAGACAAATGTCAGAGTTAATGTATCATTCATTACTGATGATCTAACTCATTTAGTCTGAAGATGTAAGCAGTTTTTGTGTAAAATTGTGATAACTGATATAATAAAAAGAAAGCATAATACTGATGATATTCCATAATTCTCTTGTTGTCAGGCACTCCCATAAAAAGGTACTCCAAGCTTACTAAATAATTTTAGAAAATACTGAAAACTGCAAATAGTTTGCATTTTATATAACAAAGAGGTATAATAAATGTACTATTGTTAGATTATTAGACATCTTTAAAAATAGGAGTACACTACAAAACTTCCCTTTTTTCCATAAATATAGGATCTGGTATTACAGCTACATTATATCATCAAGAGGAATGACCTCTTCTGTCACAGACATTCACCACTTCACCTACTTTTCAAATATTTAAAAAAAAAAAAGAAGCAAATAAAGACTTGTAGATGCTCAAGTATAAACCTTACACAAAAATCTTAGCTGAAAGCAGGTTGATTTTCTGCTACATATTCACAATATGCTTACAAACAGTATATGGTGAAATAAATAAAGCTGTCATAATGATCTTCTATCTCATATTTGGATGGAAAACTGCATTAAACAGCTTATCTGTGTCAAACACAGCCCTTTGTCCCAGTTTCTTACATGTCAGCATTCTTGCACTTATTAAAATTTGCTTGCTTGCAAGAAGTTATTAAAGGGGAAAAAAAAATCAATAGAGAAATGGATTAGCCAAGGCAAATATCTATTATCTCCAATGGGTAAATGGTAATCCACACATGAAAGTGTTTGCTGTCTCGCCTAATGCTGTGTGACAGCCACATAATGGAATCCCCCTGAGCGTCATCGCCTAAAACTTACAAACCAATGTCATCTTTTGTCAGGTCCTGCTCTACTCCTGCTCTCTATACATGGCTAAAATTTTCAGCGCGGCAGGATTTGGCAGGAAAGCTGGTATCTGCTTCCTGGAACAATGCTCCTTTTTCTCCATTTCTCAAGAAACACTGAGGCTTGGCTGGCAGCGCGCCACATCACTTGCATTCACCAGCTAAACCCGTGCACGACATACATAGATGGAGAGGAAGCGACACACACGAGCATACACATGCACCGGGGACTGCCATTATACAGTTTAATGAAACACATCTCGTATGCCTATTCCAGGTCTACCCTGGAAATGTAAGGGAAATACTTCTACTGTAAATTATGCTTAATCAGAGGCTCTTGGAGTCTAGAGGATACAGCCTTTTGATCTTTGGTGTGTGTGTCCAGGAAAAGGGTCAATTACCCTCGGAAAGTATTATGTCAAATCATTCCTGCTAAGGTTCTTATTGTTGGGGGCTGCCAAGTCCAAAGAAAGTACAAACCAAATCAGAACATCAGACGTCAGCCAGTGCAGAGGCGGTTTTCATCAGATTGTTCTGAAAACATGAAACTCAGCCTTCTGTAGCTATTTTCTCTCTCTCTTTGACCTCCATCTATAACTGACATTTAATGTATGCTGAAGCCACAATCTTTCAAATCAAGCTCCAATTTATTGAAAAGGAAACATGGCCAAATACTCTTTAAAGACTCAAACACAGTAAATGCAATTTTTTTTTCACTCACTGCCTTTAAACATCATTCACTGTGGGGGGAAGTAGAATGTGTAGGTTGTGGTCTTGTTGAATACATAGGAGGAAAGTGGTGTTAAATCTTTTTTTTCTTTTTTTTTAAATGTCTCATTAAGAATCAGATTTACAGTATCTGTCAACACATCGGTCCCATTGATGTTATTCTTCTCCATCTGTGCACCTCACACTTTTTCTCCCCCACACAGCACATGCAGCTTGGCTGTCTCTGCACAGTCTGTGGGCGACTGCAACATAATCTTACAAATTTGCTGAGAGATCTGGCAGAACTGATTACGTTACATTTATACTTTTTTTTATGGATGCACAAGACATTCCAGACTTCAGCAAGATTTAGCACCTCAAAGACACTGGATGTCAAAGCAATACTCTTTGCAGAGTCTTTCTAACATCTAACTGGTTCTCATGTTACTCTCTAAAAGATTATGTCTTTAAAGAGAAATTACCCTTTTCATCTGACCTTCATGTTGGCTGCATTAAGCAGCCCCCCCCCCCCCCCCCCCCCCCCCCCCCCCCCCCCGCCCCCCCGCCCCCCCCCCCCCGGGCGGC
>VUQJ01001385.1:0-14217 GCA_015108635.1 Andinoacara biseriatus
ATTTAAAGTCCTTCTCCTCACGTACAAAGCTTTGAATAATCAGGCCCCATCTTATCTTAAAGACCTCATAGTACCGTATCACCCCAATAGAGCACTTGGCTCTCAGACTGCTGGATTACTTGTGGTTCCTAGGATACTTAAGAGTAGAATGGGAGGCAGAGCCTTCAGCTTTCAGGCCCCTCTTCTGTGGAACCAGCTCCCAGTTTGGGTTCAGGAGACAGACACCCTCTCTATTTTTAAGATTAGGCTTAAAACTTTCCTTTTTGATAGAGCTTATAGTTAGGGCTGGATCAGGTGATCCTGAACCAGTTTAACAATTATTGTAGGGTCTTTACCTACAATATAAAGCACCTTAGAGGCGACTGTTGTCGTTTGGTGCTATACAAATAAAATACAATTGAATTGACTAGATGGATGGACAGATGGACGGATTTACAGTAAATCGGGCAGAATATTTGAGGACCGTCTGAAGCATCACAAACATGAACTCTGAACTCTCTTACAAGACATATATGGAAATATAAAAAGCTTTTATTTTATATTAACACAGAAATTTACCCAACAAAAAAACATTTTAAAGAAATTCTTTTTTTTTTTGATTCATCCGCACACCCGAAAATAAAATCTCTGCATTAAAAAAAGCTTTCCCAGAATTCCCTGCAGTTTCCCTTTTCACAGCGAAAACAAAATCATTAAAAATAAACTTATCAATATGTGCATTTGGAAAACGATCACTAAAACAAAATTACCCATAGTTCCACTCTCACAGGTAAAACAGCAGTAACAGACCATCAGCATAGAAACGCTCTTCCACACACTCACTGGAAACCCAACGGACGGTTTCAGCCTTTCTAACATTTGCATAAATAATCTGACCTTTGACCCGAATAAAAGCAGAAAACATCACGGCTTTTATTTTGAAAGAATCCCTTCTTCCAGTTTACTGTTTCCTGTTTTGGTCCCTGAGAGATTTTCTCTCTGAAAATCATCTTGAGATGAAACTTTTCTTTCTGTTAAATCTTCCACTTTCTGCTTCTCATCACCTTTAATTGTTTTTGAATCACCTGGTTTCTCATTGGTCACTCACGCTCACAGTCTCTGCTCATTGGCTGTAGCAGTGTTATTATTTTCAGTCCATCTGCACGCGGAAAGCGCTGATTTCCATTGGCCGCAGGCGGGCGATGCGCGGCGGTTGCTGTTGCTGGGCGGACTCGGGCTCATCATCGGCTTGCAGCAGCGTGAGTCCCGAGCGCCGGACGGATCGGAACTGAAGCGGAGAGAAAAGGTCGTCCAAGTTCACCTGGAAACACGAGAGGAAGGAAAAAACCTTTTAAAGCTTTTAAAGCTTAAATTTAAAGTTTAAAAAAACTGTGCTGTCATCACCTCTTCATGAGCGCTCCACGTGCACTGAGGCGCCGGCTCGGGGGCGGTGCTACAGTCAAAGCCCTTCCTGTGGAGGAACAGGGCCACTTCCTGTGATGGAGTTTCTGCTTCCTGTTTACACCAACACAAAAAATGTAGCTTTAAGATTACGTTTGGCCTGATTTAAAGAGGCGGCGCCTCTGCAGCCACGTCTGATAAAGTGATCGATCAATAACACTGACAGGAAGCTGCAGGTGTTATTTTTATACCTGCATTCCAGGTGTGTCTCTCACCTGTGTGTCCTCCAGCGTCCTCAGGTTCAGCAGGTGGATGTCGCACGGCAGTGACGAGTGGAGTGGCAGGAAGGGGCGGAGCTTTGGCAGCTCGCTGTCACCAAGGGTGACCATGGTCAACGGCGGGTGGCAGAGGGAGAGCGAGGCGAGGTGGGCGAGCAGGGACAGGTGGTCAACTAAGGCTCCTCCCACTTCCTGTCAGGACAAACAAACAATAAATCCAGAGTGAGAATAAATATTTGTTGTTTTTATTGAAGCTCAGATGGTGGTTTGTTATTGGGTCACATCGAGACCAGGCACCACCCATCAATCTGAGCTCCACCTGTTACTTCTGCCCTGCCCCATCACCTTAGCTCCGCCCCCGCGGTCCTCCAGCAGCAGGTGGTAGAGACTCGCCGTCAGCTTGTTGTCTGTGACGCCCTGACCGAGGCCGCGGTTATCGTCCTGCTGCAGCCGCCGGTCCAACACCAGCTCCAGCTCACCTGCACAGAGAGGAGTCACACAGGTCAAAGGTCAACACACAGTGTTTGTTTAAAGGAGGAAAACTGTGGATCTGATCAACAGAGAGAGAGGGCTGATCTGCTCCTGCTGTGAACTGTGGACTCACCCGGTTTGAGCGATGCCACTCCCTGACTCTGAGCCGACAGCAGCGACAGGCGACTCATCGAGTCCTGCAGGAACGCCGCTGAGGTCATCGGGTAGAAGTTCGCCTGCAGGGGGAGCTTCTGCAGGGTTCGACGCTGCTGCATCTGCAACGATAGCCAATCAACACTCAGTAAATCAGTGAGCAGACCGATGTCACAGCGATGAAGAGATCTTATTGGCTGCTGTGACTACATGTCAAAATAAAAGCAGCAGAAATGTGTAAAAACCTGGAAACCGTTGAGGTCAGAGTAGAAGTGGTTGCCACTGGCGACGTCACTAATAAGCTTCATGACGAGCTCACGATTGACCTCAGACCGGATGTCCACCAAGTTGGAAATCTCCAGGGATTTCCCAGCATGCCCTGGGACAGAGAGACAGAACAGACTTTTACTTTTAAATTAGATCAAATTAAAGCAAATTCATATTTATATTTATAATATGAATAAAGTTATTACCTTCCAGATGAAAGAGTCGCACTGTGTGTGTGAAATGTGGGAAATAGGAAGTGATGTCAGAGAAGATGGGACCTCTGGAGACGCGCACCAGCGGGGGCTCAGAGGTGGAGTAGAGCTGCAGGGGGGCGGAGACAGGAGCAACATGTCAGAGGACAGAGACTCTCAGGTCTGAGGTGGTGTGGGTGGTGCTCTCACCTGAGCGCCCTCATCCCCGGGCAGGAACAGGTAAGCCCCGCTCTTGTCCCGGGATCCGGTTCTGGTTCCGTACCACAGGAACTGGACCTGGACCTTACGGACCAGACCCGACTGCAGGCGAAGCTTCTGGATTTCAAAATAAAAGCAGGTCAATTAGAAGTTTCAGTAAAAAACAACAACTTTATTTTGAAAACATGATGATTGTTAATCACGTAATTTTTAATCTTATTCAGTTTGTTCAGGTTCTGTTTGTTCTTTTGTTTACTTTTTTATTTCTGTGATCTATTGTGTTGTGAGTTATTGTGTAACTATGACTGTTCTTGTTCTGCTGTTTGTTCTGCAGACAGCAGCATGAAGCTGCTCCTTCTTTGGTTAAAGCCGTATGGAGACGATCCTGACAGGATTTATAATCACGTTTTAGGATTTTGATTATTTTTGACTGAATATATTTGACTTCAATCACATTTGGCTGAAAGATCTTGCAGCTTGTTATTTGGAACACTGGAATCAAACTGGAGTTTCATTTATCTGCTATGTTCTCTGGACAGACTTTTAATTTGAAAATCCTGACCTGGAGCAGGCCCGTTTCCGGGGAGCTCCATATCTGTAAGTGCTTGTTGCTAAGCGACAGGGGGGCTTCGGCTTCCGATCCTTGGAGGTTGGACACCTGGAAGTGCTCGGAGTGGATGGTCGGTGGGTTGCCACGACGATGGACTGTGTAACGCGCCCGAGGGGTGGAGCCAGAAGATGCTTTGGTCACATGGTACACGACGAGTGACAGAGGAGGAAGTTCAGCGAGGAAGGAGAGCTAGAATGAGCAAACAGGAAGTTAAATCAAATCGCCCCGATTAGTAAACCAATCATCGAGCTGGTCCTGACCTGGAACGTATCTATGGATGGCCGGCTTGGCTCCGCCCACACCGCAGAGATCTGAGCAGCCATTTGTCGACCCGATTCTGCATCGACAACCTGAGCGTCCGGAGAGTCGACGATGATGCTGATGACGGAGGTACGGAGCTGCTCGGTGGGGTTAAAGATGATCAATGACCTGAAAAAGAAACCAATAATCAATAGTAGTGATCATTCAATGATCGAGGCCAACAGTTGTGGCCTTAGTATTTCTTCTTAGAAAGTTTAAAACATAAAATCTCTGGATTTCTATCTGATTTATACCTGATCCCTCCTCCTCTGTGTACAAGCCCCGCCCCCTTACCTGGGCTCATCACTGAGTGAGATTGTCGTCTTGTGAGGCAGAGCGTCCTGCGCTGAGATCACTTCGTCCTGAAGAAACATTAAAACAGTTCAAGATTTCAGGCACTTAAATTGTCACTTTGAAACAGCTTAAAAAGCTCAAAGTCATCAAAGTTTTAATTTCAGCTAAAAGTTCAGACTTCAGAGTCTGACACTGTTTCCAACATCAGCTCAAAAATTTATTTTTACGGTCTTCAAAACCAGTTATGTTCTGCCCACAGCCCCTCTGCTGGCTTCCAGAAGGTGGTCAATCAGAAGAAAGACAGATTTTAGAGAGGGAGCTGAGGAGCTGCATCGTCAGATAAAGACAGATTATAAATTATTTATATATAATGTATCTATCTCTATCTAAATATCTCGAACCTATAGGAAAGTGAAAAGTTACCATTTGCAGGAAGGGTTTTGATTGGTCATGGTGATATTTGCTCTTGTCCAATAGGAGCAGCCAGTGGGCGGAGCTCTGCTGCACCTGGTGCAGGTTCAGAATCGACTGAAATAACCTGAAATTACAAACAAATATTAGCCGAAAAATTTCTGTTTCTGTTTTGTTGTATTTTACATTCTTTAATTGAGGAAGCAGTTCAACATTTACAGTTTCCAGACACACACAAATGACACACAGCAAAAACACGCCAACAACAGGAGTGATGACTATTCGTGTTAGATGCTAAATCTAAATGGATGGATGTCACAGGAGGCTAATGCTAATGTTAACTGCTCACACTACACGTGGTGGTACCTGTTACCGTTGCCGGTGGAGACGCCGTCCTTCAACAGAAAGCATGGACGAAAAAAATGAGACAAAAAAAAAGCAGGCTAATGCTAAAAATGCTATAGAGATACAGGTGCTGCTATGCTAACACTGACATAGCACTGTGACACTATGACAAAATCTGTGCTCCTTCCACATTTCAGACCAAACACATTTTAAGATTAGACAAAGATAACCTGAGTAAACTCTGCACAAACTGAGGAATCAGGAAGGGGGCAAATACTTCTTCATGGCGCTGTAGAACCATGTTGATACGCTAACATGCTCATGCTAACAGTATGAGTTTTTTTTAAATCTTTGATTTATGCTAATATGCTAATTCTAACATTTATCTAATATCAGCCCACAACCTTCACGCTAATAATCACATGCTAATACATACTAATGTTAACAGTTTTAATACTAGCTACCAGTTTTTCACAAATTTGCTTAACAACTCTCTGAAAAAGTGCTGCACATATTTTCATGCAATGCTCCGCTGTCCTCGCTAATATGGCTAACATCAAGTTTTACAGTTCTATCACATGCATGAGATTAATGCTCCATATGTGTTTATTTGACACCTAAAATTTATTGCATCGTCTGATCATCTTAACATGCTGCTGTGCTAACAGGAAGTAGCCACCTGGTACCATAGTCGACCACCACGTGGGCCCGGCCGGTGCCGGTGACGGCATCGTGGTGTTGGAAGAGCGCCAGGTTCCGTCTCGCCAACGTCAGTTGCTGGAAGTGCTCACGTGCAGGAAAATCTTCAACGAGACGACCATCACTGCGTGAACGGCGCATTTCAGCCAGCGTCAGGCTGAAGAGGATTTCTGTTGCTCTGCCGGAGAAAGAACAGTCAAACCGCAGAAATGAACAACAACGCTGCGATGTGTAACCATGTAACCGCACAGAGCGCCGGTACCTGAGCCTGGCCTCCAGCGTCCTGTCAAGGCGTTTGTAAAACGGCCGGGATGTGAAGTATCCGGTCCAGTAATGATCGTCTCGGTCCGCATACGAGAAGAAGTCTCCGCGGAGCGCCGGCAGAGTGGTTGATGTGGAGCTCAGACGCCGATGAAGAGCCTGGAAGTAATCAGCTAGTGTCCCGAAACGAGCCTGAAAACAAGAAGAGCAGAGCTGTGGTTATACCTTATTCATCAGTACTGTTTGTTATTTTTCTGTCCAGGTGTTCAGGTGTGTTCAGAGACTGAATTTCGCTGCATGTATATGACAAATAAAGCTCGTTCTATTCCAGAATATTTTATACGCCTTGACTGACATTTGTATCGATCTTACTGATGACTTCACCTCTGTGAGCTGTTTGGGTTACAAACATAAACATCACGTGTATGTTTCTCTCTCATACTCATCATTAGCTGTAGATTATTGATTCAGAATCAATCAGAATCAGAATCAGAATACTTTATTGATCCCAGAGGGAAATTTAAAAGTTTTCTGATTCTTCCATCATCTAAAATGCTAGAACTTAGTCCCAAGTCTGGATAAAGGAGGAAAGAAAGTCTGAGTGACGGCTTAAACGTCACTATTTAGTCAGCATTTTAGTCTTATTTTTTTTTAAAGTATTTCTGATGCCCCGCCCCCCCTCCCAAGTGTCCCAGGTACACACCTTGATGTGGAGCTCCGGGTGCTGGTTGAAGTAATCGAAGAGTTTCTGGTAGTTGGTGAACTGAACGTCCCACTCGCTCGACTCCACGTACCGAAAGTCGTCACCAAGAGGAACAAGAAGAACGGAAGAGCGAAAGAGTCGCGACTTCTGACGGTACTGATCCAACAGGAGGAGCGCTCTGAGAGGGCGACAGGTGGATGGATATCAGCTCCGATCAATGACTGACGCATACAGCAAACAGGACGAGTGAGGAGACAACCTGTAAACACTTATTTCTAATTTATTTTAACATTAAAAAGAAAAATATTGTAAATATAAAAAGAAAATCACAAAAAGTCCTTAAAATTCAAAGTAAAAATGAATAACAATAAAGTTGTTGTCTTTGGCCCCGCCCCCTGCTTGCCTCTCATGGATGTTCTGCTCTGTGATTGGTTTTGGTGGGATTTTCCATGGACAGTAGATCCGCCTCCCCGGCAGGCGCTGGAAGTCGAACTGACAGCAGATCGCCGGGTTCGGACCGCACGTGTGCGGCACATCGTAGCTGTAGAAGGGCATCATGTGACATGTGATGTCACTGCGGGAGGAGGAGTCTGATGGACAGGAAGTGGTCAGAATTTTTAAAACAAGAAGCTTATTACTTCCTGTTTTTGTATTTCATTACTTATTAATAAAGTTTGAAGTCAGCTGTAAACAAGTTGAAGCATTTTTAATTTTTTATGATTTATTTCTCCACCATTTTCCTCTTTTTTGACTGAACAAGCATTATTTACCCCAACTCTGTCGCCATAGAAACTCAAGCGTCTGTTGCCGGGCGAAGTGCTTCTTGACAGCGTAGTGAACTCTCTGGATGACCATGTTGTGAAGCCCCGCCCCCTTCAGCAGGTACGTCATGGAGGGGGAGTGCCCAAATGGGTCGATGGCCCAGCCGCTGCTCGGCTTCACGCCTGTACAGAGAAAACAGTCGTGGTTAAACCAGCAAACAGGAAACGCATCATCACAACAACGTGCTAGTCAAGCAGGTGCGTCATGTGACCCAGGTGTTTCTGCAGCCACTGGTGTCCCTCCATCAGCTGATCCAGCATAGCGAAGTAATGAGAGTTCGCCTCATCGGGCATCACCCAGCCGCCCGTTACCAGCTCCAACTGCCCCGCCTCCACCAGGCTGGCCAATCACACGAAAGGAAACAGAAAACAGAAAAAAAATGGTTTCAAATGATGGAAAATTATATTTCAAAAAAATATAAAAATGACAGATGGATAATAAAAATTAATTCAAATAATTTAAGTAAATAAAATTATAAAATTAAAGTCTTAAAGGGAAATATGACCCCCCCCCCCCCGCTCGCTCTGTGTGAAGTAGGACCTGATGAACATCTCTATCTGCAGACTGTTTAGGCGGGGAGCTCGGTCCTGGCTCAGTAACGTCCCCCGTACCCCACCCGTGCCCCTCCCTCCAGGTTGCTGCCCCAGGATAGTCTTGCCATGATTTGAATGTGCTACTTCCTGTGCTGAGGTGTATTTTTGGAACCTCATAAGGTGCTTATAATGAACAGTTTTTTTTAACCTGCCTCCCCGACCGTGTTTTGGCTCTTGTTTTTCTCTGTGACGGCAGCGAGGCTGCAGAACAGTTATCGACCTGTTTGTCTTTTTTTGGACGGTGTTGTGGAACGCACATTTCATTGTGTCTGCCATATAATGGCAAATAAACTATCTGTATCTGAAAGGAATAAATTCATTACATCATCTCTATGTAGGTACGTTTGCTTCATTCGAACAGCTGGTACAGACATTTGATATTCATAAATAACAGGTTTTCATATATTTGAAATTGAGACATTTTGTAATGTCCAAGTGTTTTCCTCTGCGCCCTTCGACCTCTGTTGGTAATAAGATTCTGGAGCGTGGGTCCGACACGGAACAAACACACGAGTGGAGTTTATACACTGCTTAGTTCATACATGATACCGGTTTGAATTCTCTGAAATACAGACGGACTTGGAGGAATCCATGTCAGTCTGGTCAAAGGTTATTCAGAATATTTATTCTTCCTCAGTCTGTCTAAGGCAACAGTTCAGTTCAAGGTAGTTCAAGGTAGCACTCGGTCTACACTGGTCTAAAAGTTTAAGGAGGAACTGTAAACGATCGCATATCAGTTTGTTTACAGCGATCTGATCTGTGATCGCTGTAAACAAACTCCAGTCACACATTAACACACATTCTGGTCAGCGGTTCGATTCGTGGCTGCATGCCAAAGTATCCTTGGGCAAGATACTGAACCCCAAGTTTCTCTCCGACGCCAGCGTTGGAGGATAAATTTGTGGATGTTAGATAAAAAGCACTTAGCTTAGTTACACATGGAAGTGAATGTGCTGTATTAGCGCTTTGTAAGAACTAGTCCGTTTACCATTTATTGGCAAATGTATCTTTGATACGTTTTTAGGAATATCTGGACACTCATCGCTCTCTTCTCCCACTTTCCTGTCATATCGACATCATCAATAATACTGAAGCTTGTTTCCCTCACACACACAATAATAAAAAATCGCCCTCCGTAACTCACGGTGGCAGAAACAAGCTTCCATCCAATAAAGCTGCTGTGCCCCCCCCAAAAACTCTGATACCTGGCAGCCATTTGTATCAGATTTGTGCAGCAGTCAGCTGTTAGTTGCATTACATAATTACAAACCTGAGATTTATATTATCTGTGTTAGAAACACAAGATGTGCACACGTTGGTGTAACAGGTATAGGAGGGTGGGAGGCATGTTTGTGTTTTTGTGTTGCCGTTTTGTGTTTATTTAAATAAATAAATAAATAAAAAGGTGATTAAAAAAAAAAAAAAGAAATTCAGATTAAGCAGAAAAAGCTCGAGATTATTCTAGTTTTGGGGGGGGGGGGTCTTCCGTCTGCATGGATGGGATTTCAGTGGGTGGAGTTTTTTCTCCTTCCTGCTTTCGGGATGTTTCTGGAAGCCTGAGCAGACGTTACCGTTTGACCGTCGCTCTCTTCTGCTCGTCGATATCGCTCCACCACTTAGAGAAATAACTGATTTCAGCCCAGATCAACTTCCTCCTGAGGAACAGGAAACGCATCACCATCAATAAGCAGCATCAGCGTCCAAAAACCACAGAGCACATCAGTCTGTTTCTTTGTGTTCCATCATTATTTTGTGTCTGAGGAGTTTCTGAAGTTTCACGCCTTCAGCAGCATCCACTGCCGTCAGTAACAATAAACACAAAGACTCACAAACTCTCATTTCTGTGTTAAAGAAGCAAAAACAGAAAACAAACTAAAATCAATAAATTTCTGTCAGCAGAAACAAAATCAGAGCACTTCCTGGATGAAGTTATCGGTGCAGCCATGTGGTCATAGTGGGATGAGGGGCGGAGTCTGACTTTATCAGGTAATCAGGTTATGAAGGACGACTCTCACCTCTGCAGCTAATAATTACATTAATAATGAAGCTGCTTTATAATTAAACCTGAGGACTGACAGAAGACCCGGGTTTGGAGTGTCAGCACGCAGGAAGTGGGCGTACCTGCTGTCCTCGCTCAGTTTGACCACCATGTTGTCGAGGATGTGTCTCGTCTGATCTTGGTAGTACCCGTCGAACGTCTTCAGCCAGCCTGAAACAACAACACCACCACGCTTTAGTTCGGCCTTGTTCGTGCTGCTGCACGGTCGCGGTCTCACCCACCGGGGTCGTTGTGCGAATGTGGAACCAGGAAGAGCTCCAAAGGTTGCTCCGCCCACTCGTCGCCCTGGTAAGTGATGTCAAAGCCCTGCTTCCAGGGGCCTCCGTCGGGGTTATCAAAGGGCAAGAGGTCGTAAACATCCAGCAGCTGATGGAGGAGCAAACAAACAGGAAGAAGTCACATCAAACATTTAAATCAAACTTTATTAGGCAGCCTCACGAACCCTCGATGTGGAGCTCAGGGTCAGAGGTCAGCAGTGTGCGGATGTTTTTCTTCTCTATTTGATCAATGAAAAGACGACGTGACATTTTTTAAACACGAAGAACGTCCAGCAGACGGTGAAGTTACGACTTCGACGTGATTTTCATTTAAACTGAAACTAAACATGGAGACAAACGCAGTTATTCTGCGTCTGCACGACTCCATTTATCAGAGGCTGCAGAGCACAAACTCTGCTGTTCAGCTTCAGTTAGTCGACGCTGGAGTCCCAGAATGTGTGTTTGGACCGACGAGCATCAGCAGCTCCACCTTAAACACCTCCACCTGTTTAAACGCCTCCACCTGTCTAAACGCCTCCACCTCGCTGATTTAATCCAGTTTCTCTGAGAGTTTGGTCAGATCTCAAAAACTGCCCAATAAATGATTTTGGTAAAAAAAAAATAAATAAAAAAAGAGCCAAAACTCAGAATACTCGAGTAAAGGTACTCAGTTACTTTCACTTCAAACTCAGAGATGTTTCTGGTTTTAAATGAAACATATTTTAAAATAGAAGCAGAATAAAAAATAAAGGTAAAATCTCGCTGACCTGAACTCCATCGGCTCCGTCCTTCATCTCTTTGGCCAATCGGCAGCCAGAGAGGGTCTCAGCCCCACCCCCGGGGGCGGAGTCTGAACTGATGTTGGAGCTCCGCCCCGATGCTTGGCGTTGGAGCAGAGTGTCACGCAGCCTAGCAACCAAATGGTTGTTGTCGCTAAGGAGACGCTCCAGCCTGTCTATCTTCTGTTGGAGGAGGCCCAAATCCTGCAAACAGATCTGATTGGTTCATTCATCATAATTCATTTTTTCTTCAGTTACTTAAAAGTAAATGGTAAATACTATAGATGTGACTACTATGTAATTACAACTTATTAATAACACTGAGAACTGTTTAGTTAATAACAATAATAACAACACGGTTTTTAAAATCCACACATTGTATTCCTATAGTCTTTTATTGTGAAAAACTGCAGAGACAGGAAGTGCTTTGTTTGTGACGGAGGTCCTCCACCTGTCCGTGAGACTTGTCCCCGTGCTCCTCCGGCTTCTGCATCAGCTCCAGCATGCGGTACAGTGACATCACCGCCGCGAAGAAGACTCCGCCCGCCAGCACCGCCAACACCCGACTCCTCTTCATCACTACGACAACACGCAATAATTTTTAAACACATTTTCTCAAAATTAGAGTTGATGTTTTATCATTAATGTGAAAACTGTATTTATTTATATGTGTTGTGTCTGTAACCGTGGAGACACTAGAGCTTTGTTAAGATGTTAAATAATCTTGATTTGATTGTTTTTAAGTAAATAAAAGTGGCAGCACCCAGGTGAATCATGGGAAATGCAGTAGGGTTAAGATAAGACCCAGAGACCCAGAGACTCAGAGACCCAGAGACTCAGAGACTCAGAGACTCAGAGACCCGGAGACCCGGAGACCCGGAGACCCGGAGACCCGGAGACCCGGAGACCAGTCCTGAGCAGGATGAAGTGCTGCAGGAGTTGAAGGTTTGAGGCCAGCAGTCAGTCATGTACAAAAAGCGTCTGCAGACTTTGAACTGACGGTTTGTCTGAGTAAATATGCCAGAGCTGATATCAGCTGACTGATCCCGTTATCGGTGAGCTGTGATGTCAGAGCCCAGGAGCTCTGCTGTTGGTTCAGTGTTCAAAGACTGTGTGAAGAAGACCTGAAAGTGCACAAACAAACTGAACCTTCTGACCCTCATCATCAGCCCAGGAGCGTCACTGCCACAGGGTAATCTTCACTGTTTGACCAAAGACCCTCCCTGCTCTGCTCCACAGGTGAGCTCCAAACAGGTAACCCTCAGTCTGACCTGCCAGGCTAACACGTGGTTCACCTGGAGTGCCGTGCACCTGCAGGAGGGCTGAATGCTGATACTCTGTCATCAATATGAGCAGATCAGCTGATCAAACAGCAGATTGTTTATGGTCACCAGCTTTAACTGCGAGGGGCTCAAAAATCCCATAAAGCGTAGTAAGGTATTACACCACACTGGGAGTGCATGTAGCTTTTCGAAACCTTTCTGAGTTTAGAAAAGTCGCCGCCTCCTTCGATCTCTTCCTGCTCCTGGTTTAAGACTCGATCAGAACCACACTGATGGAGTCCTGATAATGAACACTCGCCCACCGCCCCACCCGAGGCTGCCGTCTCTGCAACAGCGGTTCACACATTAATAACAACACGTTATCCTGGCAGCTGTTTGAGGAAGTGGATCGTGTTGCACCATGAATTTGTGACTCAGCGCGATGAATCAAAAGTGATGATAGTCAGAGGTTGCTGCAGAGCGTCAGATTCCTGTTTGAATCCATGCAGACGCTGCAGATGCACGTCCAGCAGAGCTTCCTTCCTGAGGAAACCAGTCTCTGCTGAGACAACGACTCTTTATTTTCCTCCATCTGTTAGGGCTCGCTCCAGGAGCCTCAGTCTGGTTAAAACAGCCTGAGCTCTGAGGGAGGAGTCAGGACGGGTTTTTGGACATCAGCAGAGTTCAGGAGGGTTAATGTCACACTCTGGATCTGATCAGTGGGAAAAAAGCACACTTTTCCTTACTTGGGACTTTTCTTTCTGTAATCTCTGCAGTTTCCTGCAGTTTATATTGTTCTATAAAAGCTGCTGCAAATCTAATTTCCCAATTTGCATGAAACCTGAAACACACGAGTGCTGAAGAGCAGACTGTGGGAAAGAATCACATTTACAACCAGAGAGAAAATCAGCCCTCAGCAGGGAGATGGTAACAGATGCAGAACCTCATGGTTCTCATTACACAAACAGAAACATTTACACCAAAACATCTCATAGAACCAGGTGTGAGCCTCAGAGGTCCTGCTGGAGGATCTGATGAAACCTGCTCAGCAGGATGTTCCTGTCAGAGCATCGACCTGCGTCTCTAACACAGGTTAAAACTTTTTATAGGTTAAAGCTGCCTTACAGCAGCAGGAGGTTCCACCCTGTCCTGGTTTTTCTGTTTTCTGACGCAGAAAAAAGCGTCATGTGACGCACACCTGGAGAACATCCTGAGGGTCCAAAGTGAGCCTGACCGAGCTCAGGAGAATCACCTGGATGGTGCTTCAGTTAATGATCACCTGTACAGTTCAGGAGATGAACAGGTGCTCAGCAGGTGAGCTCTCTTCCCTCTCAGCTTTGAGCAGCTGTTTTTCCTCCTCGCAGGAAACTTTGGGATGTTCCCTGTGAGGAAAACCTCCCTCTCAGCTGCTCTCCACTCAAACCTCTGCCACAGCAGCCAAACCTGACCAACAGAAGCTATCCTGCATATTTCACCTGTACGCTCACCTGGTGGTCTCCGCTGCAGCTGAGACGACCTCCGGCAGAATAACCATCAAACTTTCTCAGCTTCCACTCAGACCGTCGCTTCTTGACTTCCGGGTAGAACAAATGGCGTCTCGCGCCGTCGCTGCGGCCCGTACTGCGAATGACGACACAGCGTGACGCAAGGGCCCGGGATAATAAAGCGAATTAAAAAATAAATAAATAAAAGTTAAAAAATTAAAATGAAGTTCGGGCTTTTGCTGCAGCGCACTCAGCTCAGCCTGCTGTTGCGCATGCGCACTGCCGTTTGTTTGCCTTCCTGTTTGGTTGCGCTTACTCGGCACAACGTCACTTCCGACGACAGAAGTTGCAAGTCACGTGGTGTTTCTTGTCACGTTAG
>VUQJ01001388.1:0-10190 GCA_015108635.1 Andinoacara biseriatus
AGCTTTTATTCACACACATGCATACAATGAAAGTCACATGACTGGTACTTCCGCCCAGTTACAGTCAGCAGTACTTTTCCAGTATACCCTTTCATCTACATATGTGTGTGAGGTGTGAAGTGGTGTCCTTTGTTGTAGGAGTTTCTGTGTGTGTGTGTGTGTGTGTGTGTGTGTGTGTTTCTGTGTCTCTGTGGGGGATGTGAACAGGACTATAGTACCTTCGATAGCTCACTTTTACAAGTTTCACAAACACATCCCCATCAGAATAAAGGAAACCACAGTAATATATAGAAACAATCTATGAAAACATTAGATATGATAACTCATAGGAAAACAAACCATAATACTTCTAACAATGTCCTTTGTGAATGTGCAATTTTTGGTTACACCAGCAGCGGTGGTGTCACATTTTGTCTTTTATCTTTTCAGTAATTTGAATTTTGTATCATGTTGTCATGTCTTTCTAATATTTTTTAGTTGTATTATTGTACTACTACTAAGTCAAAGTATATCCTGTCTTTTGGTCATGCAGATTCAATTTGATCTTCATACAACAGCACATTAACTCGTAATGAAGAAATTAATAAATTTTAAAAAAAAGTGTTTCCTAGGCCAAGTGTGTTTTTTTAGGTTTTAAGTTTCTGTCAGCTTTAGCCTTCAGTTTCCTTTTTGAACTTTGTTGTTTAATAAAAAGCTTTTCAGATTAGATTATGATTTCTAATATTCTCCAGATTCCAGCTGTTGGATCCACTGCTGATTTACATCTACTGAGAGGTGGGATGAAAAGAGTTCATCAACCAGGCTTACTTTTAGTTTGTACTCCTTCTCCTTCGTGACTTTCGTGAGCAGTTTGGCTTTCTGTCTGGTCAGCGCCTCAATCAGAGAGTCACACTGAGCGACGAGGCAAGCTTCGAACTCCACACCGTTCTCCTGAAGAAGAATGAAAACCATCAGAAGGGGCACAGTTGTTATGAAGTAAAAAAAAAAAAAAAACGAACATTAAGAAGTAAAACAAGCTCATGTGTGCTTCGCTCTAAACCACCATGTTTGCCTCCCCTGTCAAAAGAAAACTACATTAAAGTGCTCTAAAGTCAACATAATTATGGGTTTGGGTCAAAAAAGCACAGCAATGAAGCGAAAATAGATCACTTGGCTTGTTTTTCTTCAATTAGCGGCACACTGTTTGTTACTGATTAATTCATCCACCAAATTTTGTTCTATTTTTGCCCGCGTTGCAAAACTATGAATAAACACAGTGTTAATTATTAAAATAGACTGCACACATAAGCAACACTTTCATCCTATTTACCAGCCATTTGTACTCGCCACCATTTTTCCCTCAAGGTGGAGCTCATGAAAACACCCTCCCATCACTTATAGTTGTGGTTTTGTGTTCTGAATAACTAATAATCCCTGACAGCAGCTTTTTCTTTGGGTCAGAAAGGACGAGCCAATGCTTTATCCAGACATTTGCAGCTGAAAGGCTTCACAAGCCTTCCCCACATTACACAAGAAATTCCAAAATCTTTTTCAATAGTGAAATAAGTAAATCTGAATCATCTTCAAATTGTATTGTTTTCTTATCTTTACTAAACCGGGATGTCTTTTCAGCATTGTCTTCTTCTAATTGCTGCTTATAATGACGTGTTACGTGAGCCAACACAAACGCCTGAAGAAAGAAGTGGAATGAAAGAGGGAAAACTTGGGAATTAAGCTATAAATAGCAAACTGCCAGGAGACTAAAGCATTCAATTCACTATGACAAACATATATAAAAATTTGCATAGTAGGTTATATGCATACTCAAAGTTGCCATAAAGAACAGGTTCTCAAAAGGAAGTAGAACACGGAAAAATGAAATTCATCGATAATTTATGCCATACTGTGATACAGCAACACAGAATAAGACAAGGAAGTGTTCCTGTTCAGTTTCAACTCCACCATTAACAAATAAGCTGCAGACAGTGTCACAAAATACCATTCCAATGATGGTTTAAAAATTATAAATCAGTTCAAGAACTAGCAACTGGCCACAAAAGACTATGTTTTGAAATAGGGAGGACTCAACTAGGCAAAAGACACTGGCTATAAAAAGTCCCAAAATAAACCAGGTCCAGGAAGAGGACACAGGACAGGAATCAACTCAAAGGATTACAGGGAATAAACAGACAATCTGACAAAGGCAAAGATGAGAACAATGAGCCACACATGGAGACAACAAAGGCAGGGGCGGCAATGGCAGAGTAGGCAAGACAAAGACAGAAATTAAAATCAAAATTAGGCAGAGGAGAAGACTAACCTTCCAAGTAAAACTGGAAATAACGGAAAGACAAATGGCTATTCAACTGAGTTTCATTTATTCACAATGACAGTCACTTCAAGGCACACTACTACAAAAACAACAATCAGATAATCCCCTGGGAGCAAGTACTTTGCAAAAGTGGGAAGGAAGAACTCCATTTTGAAAGGAAGAAACCTCCAGCAGAACCAGGCTCAGGGAGGGGTAACCATCCGCACAATCAGAGAGAGAGTGAGAAGGGAAGGGAAAAGAGAGTACATGAAGATGGGACAAAACACAAACTATCGGTGAAAGAAGACAAAATTTGATTGCATGCATCAGTAGAACACATGGGAGAGACGGGAGTGGAGGCAAAACACTCAGTGCATCATGGGAAGTCCCCAGGAAGTCTTCCGGGCTCAGTGTCAGACACTAAACATGAGCACGGAGGCAGGGAAACATTTAAGGAGAACAAACACAAATGTACAAATATAACAAAGACACAAAAAAACACATTACAAAACCTCAGTACCATCACGACTTATTTGTGCATACACATAACACTCAGAAGACCCAAAATTCAGAATGCAGAGAACTCCAGCAAACAGCAAGATTAAATTACTGAGGGATAACTGAAAAAAGGTAACAAAAGTCTAAAAAAACACAAGAATTTATATAATCTAGGAGCCAAAAGTTAAATCCGGAGAAGCAAAACTTGCAGCACATGAGGGACAGGAAACGTGCAGAGAAAACGTGACAAAGACAAGGATCGGACTATTTAGACACAGGAAGAGAAGGAGAGACACATGAAAACATGTCAAGGCAGTCTTCCATCGATTCTCTCCCACTTATCCAGTTCCGGTTCTCGGGAGGGGGTGGAGGGTGGAGCCTATTCCAACACTAAAAAACTTATCATCTTATAATTTTACATGTAGCATTTAAGATGCTAAAGACTAACTTACTATGATACATTCTTTGATTGGAGGTTAAGAATGATAATGTGTAGAATATTGAGAAAGATGGGTTTCGGGTGAGGTGGCGAGTGAGAAAGTTGAGTTTTATCTTATCGAATTGTGTCAATAAAGCTGATGCTTTGACTTCCTTTAACTCTCCTACATTTCATTCATGTGCAGCCCCTCTAAGAGCAAAGAGAAACTGAGTAATGTTCTTTAGCTTTTCCGTCCAGTAGGTGTAATAACTGTAATAACTGTTAATGAGACAAAGATCCAAAGGGGAGTTTTACTTCTGTGGAAAAAAACACTTGATTATGAGATAAGGTCTTAGTAGTGATTTCCAATCAAGATTCCTCTGCTCAAGGGCACTGTTTAGAGCTTTAGAAGGAGCGCTGGAGATATTTACTCCTCACTCGTACATTTTGCTTTCTCTTTACTTATCTGAGACAGAGCACAGTAAAGCTAAGACTGTTTTTTAAAGCTAAATCCTCTTCACTTTGTAATAAAACTCTTAATGCCTGCTTGTGGTGCAGTAGGAGGATATATCAGTGCAGACTGTGTGTAAAAACGTGTGTGTTTGGTGTCCATGACTAGCAGATGCTGCTGGAGAGATCAGCTGCACGGCATGGCGGTCTAGAGGGAAAGCTCACGCAAATGCATACATTCATTTGATATGCTTTGTTTTTAGTTTATTGATTCTGGTGATTTACCTCCCTGCCGCTGAGTGCGGAATCCAAATGTTGCTCTGTGAGCTTACTGTACTCGTAAATTACCAGCAAGTTCCCCAAAGGAGGAAGCATGAAGTCTGAAAACATCACTGGTAATGTAGAGTAAATTATGCAAAAGTTTTAGCAGTGGTGCAATCTCACACTAGCAGACTTCTGCCTCGTCATGCTTATGGAGAGATATCCAAATAAAGCATGGAAGTCCTGAAGCAGCAATTTAATAGCAAATTTGTAAATGTATGCCTCTAGAACTGCATGTTTTAAGATAGTGTCTGAATAACTAAACATATAGGCTTTAACTGCACTTAAATTTTTAATAACCCATGTGAACATTTTTCTGATAACTGCTTCTATGATTTTTTTTAAGCAACTGCAACAACTTAGTTAACATTAGAGAAAGACTTTGATGTCTTTGCAAAGCAAGCATATCAGCTAACCTTTACCCTTACAAGGACAGGGGCATTTTTCTCTTTTTAAATGCTGTGAGTATGTGGAAACTCCAGGAACTAGTTGCTTCAGATGAATGTTTTTCCTTTCTTGCTTGATATTTGATTTAATTTGCACAGCAGTTTGTCATGTCACATTTAATAATGCATCAAATGCATCAGTAGGTGAAAGGTCTGACCTCCTGGCACGTATGATTAGAAATTGGACTGTTTTGGTGGTACATTCAGCATGTGCTTCAGAAGCAAAGACATTGTTGAGGAACATATCCCTGCTCTTCCTGTGGGCGGTCTTCGTCCGCTAAGCTCGGATCCTCTACCAGAAGCCTGAGAGCATGAGGGTCTTGCGCAGTATCTTAGCTGTTTCCAGGACTGCGCTCTCCTGGACAGAGATCCCAGATGTTGTTCCTGGAATCTGCTGGAGCCATTCTTCCAGTTTGGGGGTCCCAGCTCTGAGTGTTTCAATCACCACACGGACCACTGTTACCTTCACCTTCCACATCCTCTATAACTCTTCTCTGAGCCTTTGTATTTATCGAGCTTCTCGTGTTCTTTTTGATGTTGCCATCACTTGGTATTGCTACGTCTATCACGACAGCTTTCTTCCTCTGTTGGAATACCCCCCGAGGATGGTCAAGAATACAAGCTACTTCATTAGCTGGACTCCCTTTGCATTCAGAACTGCTTCTTTGTGGCATCAATAAGGTGCTGGAAACATTCGTCAGAGATTTTTCGTCCATATTTATTACACATTTGTCAGCTGCACATCCATGGCATCAGAAGCAGCCATCAAAAGATGGATACACTGTGCTCATAAAGAGATGGATGCGGTACAACACTGTAGGCAAAGAGCAAAAAGCAGAGACGAGACCCTGAGGCCACCCAGGGAGAAGCTTTCCGCCACCTGGCTATGCCTAGAAATTCTGTCCATAAAAATTATGAACAGAATCGGTGACAAAGGGCAGCCCTGATGGAGTCCAACACCCACAGGAAACGAGTCCGACTTATTACTGGCTATACGGACCAAGCTCTCACTGCGGTTGTACAGAGACTGAATGGCTCGCAGCAATGGGCCAGACACCCCGTACTCCCACAGGATACCCCGAGGGACACGGTCGAATGTCTTCTCCAAGCCCACAAAACACATGTAGACTGGTTGGGCAAACTCCCACGCACACTCAAATATCCTTGAGAGGATAAAGAGCTGGTCCAGCATTCAGCGACCAGAACGAGGGAATAAGGTTCGACTAACGGGCAGACCCTCCTTTCCAGCACCCTGGCATAGACCTTACGGGGGAGGCTGAGGAGTGTGATCCCCCGAAAGTTGGAGGGAGGGAGACTGGAGACACTCAAAATGTTCCATGAAAACACCCTTAACACCATTTAATCACCAGGAGCAGCCTGAAGCATTGAAACAAGGCAGGATGGAGCCATGTTTTCATGTTGTTTACACCCCAATTCTGAGCTTATCATCCAAATGTCACAGCTGGTAACATTTTTTCAATCTTCTGTTGTCCAATTTTGGTGAGCTTAACTTTTAGCCTTAACTTAGCTGAAAAAAAAAATGGCAGCTAGCGTGGTCTTCTGCTGCTGTAGTCCATCTGCTTCAAGGTTCGATGTGGTGTGCTTTCAAAGATGCCTTTCTGCGTACCTTGGTTGTAACGAATTGTTGTTTGAGGAACTGCTGCTTTCGTATCAACTCAAAGAAGTCTGGCCATAACTATCTGACCTCTTACAACAAAAAGGCATTTTCACCCAGACTAGCCCATTTGGCACCAACAACCACGCCACGCTCAAAGTCACTTACGTCACCTTTCCTGAGGTTTCGTTTGAACTTCATCAGTTTGTCTTGACCATACATTCCTTAATTCCTTGCTCCCACTGATTAGAGATTTACAATAATGAGCAGCTGACTAAGTGAACTTAATAAAGTGGCTGGTGAGTGTATATTTCATCATTAATGGTGGGTTGACAAAGTGCAGCCTGTGCTTTTTTAATCTTGCCCCTTGCTGTGATGACATCCTAGTCATCCAGGGGTCTATGCTGTGTGAGATCAGAGGGTGGTGAGCTCTACCCAAGCCTGCTGTGCTCAGCTACAAAAGCTCCTCCATTCCTGGCAGTCTCTCGCTGACGCTCTCAGGGGAGAATACCCTCTGCATGAAACTGCACCAGCATGCATTTTGGTGTCATTTTGCTTTCCACATACACCCACCCATCCAACATGCTTCATAGCACTGACTTGCTAATAAAAACAAGTCTTATTATTTCTTAATATTTCTTTTTCCTTAAGATTCCATTTTGTGTCATCTCCCATTCGTGGTCACAGTCTTTGATCAGCTTATTTATTATCCTGAGCCTTTTAATCATATTATGTGCCAATTATGATGCAATCCCCAAATTCTACATAAACAGTATTCTTAAATTGTTGAATTGTTTGTGCAGGCTGTGAATCCCTCCCCATGTTTGCACGTATTTAATCCCCCCGTCCCAACAAAATGAGCTAACACCCCACTACCACCTCTCACACACACACACACACACACACACACACACACACACACACACACACACAAATAAATTAAAGCATTTAAATTTCAACATTTGACAGGTTGCCTTTATACCATTTTCAATTAAATATAGGCTTTATATGATATGGAAATCATTGTATTCAGTTTTAATGACATTTTGCACAGTGTGATTTTTTTTTTGTTTTGCATACAGCGGCGCACAAGAAGTAAAGCCACAGATGGTTCCAGTGCCAAAGTCAGACATTTTGTATGCTTAATCACACATATGCAGCTGTTGCAGCAGTACAACAGCACCCTACTTACTGTATGCCTTTGCTCGTAAGACAGATCAGTCATTCACTTGGCCACAAAAGAACATTTTTTTCATAATTGCAGGTAGTTTCAAGTTGCTGAACAAATAGAGGACTAGAAGTTCTTGTTTTTCTGGTGGAAACAGTTTCATTCTTCAGAGGAACATCAATAGCTGACAGTTGAGAACTGAGATTTTTCTGTTCTCACGTCAATACTTTGGAACAAAACATGTTATTGATTTATTCTTATTTCTCAAATGCTCATCTTTTTATAACTGTGAATAAAATAAAATGTTACCTACTTGGGATGTGAACATAATTTTCTAACAAAACTTTATGCTTCACTGACATCTTTGTCATGAACAGGCATTTGTCTTCCTTTTGGTTTTGCAGTCACTCTGTATTCTGGTAATCCACTGCTAATGTTATGGCTCAGTCACACTAGAGTAAAATAGGATGGAAATCTCCTTGCATTTAGGTGATTGAATTGTTTTTTTGTTTTTTTTTACATTCTATGAATGACTGTAAATAGGTGCAGTGTACAGCTGCCCACAGGCTGAGCATGCAACACCTTTGACTTTTAATTGCACAGCAATTGCACAGGTCATCCAGTGTGGTCATCTGCTGCTGTAGGCCACGTGTATCAAGGTTTGACGTGTTGTGCGTTCAGAGATGCTCTTCTGCATAGTTTGGTTATAATGAGTGATTTGAGTTACTGTTTCCTTCATATCAGTTCAAAGCAGTCTGGCCATTCTCCTCAGTTGGTCAGGGCAACTACTTGCTATCGGTCACCGAAAACTCACAGGGTAATCACCGATTTATCCTAGTCATGAGGAGGTTGCCATATAAGGGGAAGATCATAGATGCCTTTTGTTGTGAGGTAAACTGCCTCTGAATGAATCATCACAGATGTGACTATCATGCTCTCATGACAAACCTTTGAGCTACATTTGTGCCTAAATTTACAGATCGGATAAATAACAGTGTATTCTATACTGAATTACATGTAAAGGTGTATTGTTACCTGTATCTGCTGAAGCGAGTTTTTGAGTTGAACGAGGAACTCCTTGGCATCTTTGGCTTTGTCAGAAATGCCATTCAGGGCCTGGGAAAGCTGACACTGCAGAGAGAGAAGGAAGATACAGAATGATTAAGATACCTCAAAAGAAATGTGAATTTATAATTAGGTAACATTATAATTGTGATTTTAGCAAGCAGTTTGATACCCACTCAATTGTAGAAAAAACAAATGCATTTTTGGTCGATATATTGTCCCCGTTGGATTGAAAATCCAGTAAAAACAAATTCTCAGACACATGCCACACCTGCCCCATATTCTCATTATTCCTTTGAGGCTTTTTAATTCACAGGTTTAGTAACAGCTTAACTATGCTCTGAATGCTCAGATTTAACTTGATCCTGATATGAAGAGAATTCACTGGGACTCCTGCTCATTGTCTGAAACTCTGCATCATTTTAGGAAAGGGGATTAAGTTTAAAATCTAGATTATTAATCTGTATCACAATTAGAAAATATATTTTTTATTTAGATAGATTTTTGGTTGTTTTTGTTTAAAAACAAAGTGCTGCACAGAAAAATTTAGTAAACACAAAACCACTGTAATGTACAGTGCACATTATTGTGCAAAAGTTTTGAACCACCCCTCAATTTCATATTTTGCTAGAAAAATGGGAGATGTGTGCAGTGATGTATTGAAACATTTGGAAACATACATGGAAATACAGTATATAATGCAAAAACAGAGTTTGCACAATTATACTGAGCTTCAAAGTCAATAATCGGTATGACGACCTTTACTTTTAAACACAGCCTGAACTCTCTTAGGCAGGCGTTCTTGTAACTGCATTATATAGTCTTCAGGAATAGTTCTCCAGGCTTCTTGGAAGACATTCAAAGCTCTTCTTTAGATGTTGGCTGTTCTCTGTCAAGATGATCCCACACTCCTTCAATAATGTTGAGATCCGGGCTCTGAGGAGGCCAGCAATGATTGGCAGTGTTCCATTGTGTGTTTTTTCTATCCAGGTGTGCTTTTACTGCATTGGCAGTGTGTTTGGGATCACTGTCATGCTTTTCAGATAGTATTGCATGGTGGATCAAAATCTGACAGTCCATTTTTATGTTCAGAATTTCATCAATTTTGACAAGATCCCGAAACCCCACTGGCAGATGCCTGTTGTCACTCACTGCTGTACCGCTCTCCTGACCTCCTCCGTATATACTAATAACAGTTTCAACAAAAAATTCAAGGGGCCAGGTGCTTCTCCCTGGTCCTGTGTCAGGTCTTCGCTGGGGGGGTTTTGCACAGTACTATAATAATTATCAATAGAGATTACATCACATATTCAACATAAGATTTGTTAAGGTCAAGGCTCATTAAACATAAAAGACTCAGAGAGAAATAAATAAAAATAAGTTTTAGTAGATGACTTTGGATCCAACGTCTTTGCAAAATCCAAAAAAAATAACCTTTCATGATGTAAACAATGGATTAAGAAAAAGGAAATATGAGGTGTTGCTTTTATATAATGACACTAAGGCTGGTTAAACCAGGCCAGCCATTTAATTACCACACCAGGACATTAGCTAAATAAATTAATAATAATAAAAATTTTAAAAAAACATCCAAAATATCCATATAATCAACAACCATAACACATATTCCTACACACCATGAACCACTCAGGAAGTGGTTCAGTAGTTGTGTGCGTATCTGATGCTGGTAAATAAGAAAAAGCAGGACAAAGGAAACACACATGCCAAGCTGTGATGAATCTCCTCCGCTGTGGCTGCACCCACATGTCCCACCTGCTTACGCTTTTTCTGGATGGTGAGCTCATGAATGGACGCACACATATGCATGCACGCGCGCGCACACACACACTCACACACACACACACACACACACACACACACATTGAGAGACAGACAGACAGACAGACAGACAGATGGGG
>VUQJ01001394.1:6586-25287 GCA_015108635.1 Andinoacara biseriatus
AATGAACATTTACAATAAAAAAAAGCTACTGATATGAAAATTAGAGAATAAAAAAAAAAAAAAAGCTTAATGCCTTTACCCTGGAAAACCAGTGATCTCCAGGATGATTTATGCATCTGGAGGTACAAGGGCTTTCATGGAGGCCTATCTAATGCTAACTGCCTCTATTAGCATTTGTAAATGTTCCTGACTGTGAAATGAAATATGATATGAAGCATGTTATGTGCTCTAGAGCAAGAGCTTCAAGAACGGTTGATTTACCTCGGCATTGTAGAACTTCGTCTTCACGTCCAGTGGCTTCAAAACCTGATTGAAAATAGATTGCAAACTGAACACTGGAGTTTTCGCATAAGATACCTCCATTGAGCTAAAAAGAAAACTTCTGGAAACTGGACTTTTACTCAGCATGGGAACCAGAGGGACGGAGGAAATTCATCTAAAAGGAAAGACAGCAAGGCTACAGCTGCTTCCCAAACTGAGGGCAGAAGTCTGCCTGACACCAAACCCACACAGGGATGTTGTGGGTCTGTGGCATTTCTCAACTCATCTCTAAGCTTACGCAAGACTTTACCGCCATCTTCTAATTACAACACTGAACTATAACTTACCTGGAATTTGAAGAACTTCCGAAAATAGAGCTTCTCCCCTTGCTGAGTGGTGTAACTGACTGCACAAACTAAGCTGGAAATTTAAAACAGCAAAACACAGGCTGGATTATTCTCCCCGTGGTCCCTGGTTTTTGCGAGTTGGGAAAACATTTTGGGAGTGGTAGCACTCACATGTGCGTTCCAATTTCTTTGACTTCGTGGTGAATCACGTCATCGATGCAGCATTCGGGTTTGAGCTCTGCTACTGCCGAGTTTGACGCGGAGAGATTGAGCCTCTGCGAGCTCGTCTGCAGATCGGCCTGCGGGGGATCACATCACCATTACGTGCAAACGGGAGAGAAAGTGCATAACAGGAACTGAACAGGTATGTCTTCTTTACAGTACCTTCACCAGAATGTCTTTTACAACTTGGCTGCTGTCATTATGTACGCTTATGTAACTGGAGAACGTCTCACCGAGGAATATATTTCTGTATGATGTGCAGACAAGAATGCGTTAGACAAAAAAAATAAATTAAAAAAAAGCACTCGCTGTTGTTTAAGTTTAAAGAATTAGCAGCTGATAAGTGTTTTACCCAAAGTTCTGTGGTAATGTGAGCATCTCTCCCAGCATTAAGGTCTCTGCGCCTTTGATAGTAGAAGGATCCTGCCTCATAAGCTGACCAAACAAATCCCCTGTGGAGGCAAAAACATGGGTAGGTGTCATGCATATGCATAATGCAGGAAGGAATTTGGCTCCCGCTCACTAAGGATTTAATATCTAGGTGATAAGCATACCTTTATACCTGCACACTAACACGACTGGCTTTTGGCAAACATACTGTGTGGATATCAAACATGCATTCGCTCTTCTGACACTGTAAGGTAGCAAAGTCAACACTCAGTTTGCTGCAAGAAGAATGACAACGCTAAAGAAAGATGCTTTGAAGATCAAATTTCAAAGCAGACTGAATTTCACCTTCCTTCGAGTAACTCAGCCTCAAACATCTCATGTTGTGTTCAGTTAACTGAACAATATGAATAACAGTGTTCTGTGAGTTCCCACGTGATGCCTCGAGAATAATTTTTTCTACAATAACTTTCATGTATTTAATCAAAGCATGCAAGATTTTACCTCCATACTATGAATATTTTCCAGGTTACAGGCCCCTGATGTACATATAGGCAAGTCAAATGTGAGCGCTCGTCAATATTCTTCCAGCATTTTTAACGCTCATAAATTCTTAAGGACAGGAGATGTTTACAGGGCTGAAAAACACATATTAAAACTGCATCCGAATCAGTTTTTTACATCAACTCCAAGTGTCACAATCTAAAGCCAAAATCTAATTTTTGAGCATCGATATCACAGCATATACTCTGCATCACAGAGGGTCTCATGATCAATGGATGCTCTCTTCACAGTCTGTTGCTTTCTACCTGCATTCTACATAAAGGCCACCAGATGGCGATAGCTGTAGTTGTCCTATAGAAGTCTATGAGGAAAATAGATTTCTGCCTTGTCTTTAAAAAAATTTCCGCTGAGTTTATGGACTCAAACACTCGATTTGGGTCACGTTTAATAAAAAGTCTATTCTGAAAATTCTGGACATACGTATTTCAACATGGAGGATTATCTGTGGTATGAAATCCTCACTGTAATGACTTCTCAGTCACAAGCCAGTAGCCAAAGAGCGCACAGTTTCACAATCACACCCAAGGCTTCTCATTACATCTCTTTTTCTGGCAACAGCAGAAACCAATGGGCCATCTTTCATACTGTTGATAGGTTGAGGGCTAAAAAAGAATGCTGGAAAAGAAAACACAAAACAAAAAACTTTAACCCACAATTTTGTGGTTCAAAGACCTGTAACTTGGAAAATATTCATATTATTGAGGTATAATTTTCATTTTATACTAAAGTTATGGAACAAAAGAAAAAAACCCTGCTGATTCTGACAGGGTCGGGTGGCGGGATTGATTGACTTTTCACGGATGGACCGAACAATAAATAAATACAATAGATTCAATTATCATTCCAGGAGATTCCATGAAATGGGAATGTTTTCATATTATGCTAAATTTCATCTTTTAGAGCTTTAAAAATATGCTTTGACTTCACTGCTACTACTTATAGAAATAGATGTCCGACCTAGAAGCATCACCATGATCTGTGGAGTTCAGTTACTGCTCTGTGCTGCACTCGACCAGAAAGAACTAGAACTACCACCTAGCTGCTGTATGCTGCTGCCAATAATAAATATAATGAAGATTCAGAAGGTGTTTTATAAAAAGGTATTAACTATACTGATGTTTGGCCAAAACAAAATGCTGATTTATGACAGAACACAAGGTTACACTAAAGACAGCAGGCAGTACTTTAAATACAGATGCTGCAAAAAACAAAATTACAAATGGATGCGTGATGCACACACATCTTTAACCGAGCAGCATAAAAGATCTGAAATAATTGCAGTTTCAAGATGAAAGATCATTGTCACAAATATAACAAATAGGTCAAATGTAAAATGTGCGTTTGATCTTTGACCTTGACTTATGGCTCAAAATGTGTCTTTTTCAATTACGGTGACCTTTAATTATTACTGTACCACATTCCTAGGAAATTCCCAAAAAGTGTTCCTGATACACAGTGGCTACAAAAAGTGTACACACTCTTTTAAAATGCCAGGTTTTTGTGAGGTTAAAACAATGAGACCGCAGTAAATTATTTCAAAACTTTCCTACCTTTAATGTGTCGTATAACCTATATAACCTGTGTATTTCAACTGAAAAACACATAAATCTGTTTGGGGAAAAAGTATCCATCCATCCATCCATCCTCCCTCTTCCACTGGAGCCTATCTTAGCTGCCATTTACTCAGTTGCCTGCTACAGCAAAAGCCAGGGTTCGCAGAGAGCTTAGAAAGTGTCAAGGGGACCTCATTGTTGAAAGGTATCATTCACAAGAAGGGTACAAATAAATTTCCACAGCATCAGATATACCATGGAACAGAGGGAAGTAGGGCTGGGCCATATCATATCATTCACGATAATACCGGTAAAAAAAATCTTGCCCGGGAAAATAAATTATATCATGATATGCTAATTTCATGGCGTACAACCGTCACACCACCACGCAGCGGATTATGCTCATGTGGTTCATGCAGTGTTGCCAACTTAGTGACTTTGTTGCTAGGCTTTTTCCCCTAGCGACAAATGTAGCTAGTTTTTCCAGTGACGTCAGAGAGTTCTGGAAACCTGGAATCCTCCGCTGTCGCTGTGTTTTGTGTCTTCGTACTGCGTCCGTTCTTAGTCTTTGGCATCACCCGGACCCCCAAGAGTACCTGGCTGTTGGATTGTACCGTAAGTCACATGACCTTAAAAACGTAAGTGAGTCTTTTTCATGTGTTCGTGATGCAGCCGGCAGACACGTAGACGCCGCACTGAGCAGGTGGACCCGTTGCTGTAATACGTCGGTGCACGTCTGTGGATTTACTGAGCTAGCAAGAACCTTTCTGACTGAAGGAATTTTGTTCATTCAGTCTGTTTACATGTTTTGTTATTTGCACGTATTTGTACTGGCTGTACACGAGTACACACAGGAGGAAGTACTTTGGTGAAGTCTACTTCACTGCAGACTGTTTTTAAAGAATAAATTAGCCTTTTGCTGTTTTTGCTCAGTATCTTTATTGTTTAAAACTGTGAGTGTTTTGTTATGGAGGAAAAAAAAAACATTCATTTATTTGAGAAGCATTATTATTTAAATATGCCAATAGTTTATTTCTCATGTACATCTACAGCTGAATGTTTAAAAAAAAAAAGTACCCTTGTGACTTAAGTGCGTTTTTGTTTATACCTTTTGAGAAGAAAAAATGTATCATATATATATTGTATATCACCATTCAGCTAAAAAATATCATATTATTATTTTTGGTCCATATTTTCCAGCCCTAGAGGGAAGACAGACGTCAAAAAGTGGCAAAAATATATGATAACAGTTGACGACCCCAAAGGCGCTTCAGAAAAATATTAGCATAAGGGTGAGCACGCTAATGCAACCAGCTTATTGCATTTTTTAAAAATATTTTTTCCCTTAACAGATTCATTTGTCTTTCAATTGAACTGACAGGTTATGGGTCACATTAAAGGTTTTGAAAATATTTTTTCTGGTGTTATTTTTTAACATCACAAAAACCTCGCAACACTTTTTATATCCAGTGTATGGTCAAACTCAGCAAATATAATGTAATGGCTGATAGGGAGTAATAAAATAATAGAAACTTTAAAAAGTCTATGTCTCTTTTATGCATTCAAAGAATGCCATTAAGATATCAGCTATTTTTCTGTCAAACAAGTATTTTGTTGTAGACACAGCATCTTGCATTTGTTTGTAAGCTGATTTGAGTGGGATTTCTTAGTGCAACCACAGAAAATGTTTGAAAATTGAGGAAGCTGCCTGACAACGTTTGGCCTCAGTACGTGTGTAACTTCCTGCAGTGCAGTGCTGATGTAGACCTCTCAAAAATAGCAGAATTTAAAAAAAGCTTAACATTAGTGTTCTGAAACTTTATAAGGCATGACTGAGTTTCTCTAACACAATCATGAATTTACACGAGTGAAGGTTGGAAAATTCTCTCAGGTTAATAATGCCCAGGTTGTTGTATATGCAAAAAGACTGATATGTAATAAATAGGAAGTTTGGGAACTCTTCAAAACGGATTTCTTCCTCAAATTAATTTTTACATTATAAAGAATGAAAACATCCCACAGACAAGAGATTATTACCATGGGCACAGGAGTGATGCTTTACTGTTCATGTTTTATTTAACCTTCTGTGTCCTTATTAATGTGAGATAAGACCTCTGATCAATAAGCTGTCATTATTAACAGCTGTGGTACAGTGGCTCAGCTGTCACCTCCATAGTGTATTGGATGTGTCAGATTTTGAACTTGTCCTGGTTGACTGCTTCATTCTGGGTCTGCTTGGGTTTACAGCAGTTGTAAACCTGCTATCCCACAGCATGCACCAGATTGCACCGCTACAGCTATGCTAAAAAAAAAATACAGAATGAAATTTAATCCAGACTCTGTGGATGGAACTCTGCCTGCGCATTTAAACAGCCTCACCTGGCAGATCTCGATCCTCACACGTCACCGGCAGGTTTGTGAAGAGAGTCGGTTTTGTTAAGCGCATCACTGTAAAATAAAGTGACACTGGTTAGCAGCTGGACAAACAAGTAGGTCAGTGACTGTGCTGATGTTTTTTACATGGATTACAAGGAGTTCCCACACTAGTTACTGAAACGATCCACATCTAAAGATTATTTCACGTCTGCTGACCAAGAACAGTTTTGAAACCACACAAATTATACAGGATTAGCATGTAACACGTGAAGGACAATTATATTGTATTTTACCTGCGTGCAACTTTCACAAATCCCACTCTAGGTAAACGCAATAAGCACAAACCTGCAGAGGTTTGCTCAATAGTTCTCTTACACTCTTGTAAGATGTATATCTATTCCGGCCACTGTAACTGTCTAAGCCTTAGACTCTAAGGGATACAAATGCTGCGCAGTCCTCAGACAAACGTCAGATTGTGTAATTCACTTCGCTTCTGTAATAAACTTGTAGCAGATGCAGCTAAGAGTGGAGTAATATTGTTAGCACCCTGGCTGCTACAGTGTATGCAATTTGCGTGGTATCACTTATTCTCAAAATGTTACTCCAAGTGGTGAAATGAAAGCACATATGGGGCAACGAAAACAGAAAAAAAGAAACAGGGAAATGAACTTCATTGAGTCCATTTTTTGAATCAGACAACAAAAACAAACGAGCTGCTACAACTATGAATGCCAGAAAGCTTACAATATGACACGGCTCCTTACGCTACACTTCAGTTTGTGCTTTAAGGGTCCCAAACGGGGGGGGGGGGGACCTTCAAAGTTCCGGCACTGGCCAGCAGCCTTGTTTATAGCGTCACAAATAGAAATGCAAGATATTGCATAGCTAGCGCTGCTAGCAACTTAAAGCAGAAACAAATGACAACACCGTGACACACTAACACATCTAAGCCCGAAAACAACCTCTGGAGTCACAATATATCTGCTGCCAGTTAAATACCTTTTAGTGCGAGCAGATGCTCCTGTTTGGCCTGATTTACATCCATTTTGATAACGAAAACAGTCTAATCAGGGTGATATTAGCCACTCTGCTAGCTGCTTGCAGTGACAGGCAGTTTCTTCTTCGTCATCTCATTTGGACACAGGATGGACGCCCCTAAGATGTGATACTGCCTCCAATAGTCCGGGATGGGCGTTACAACATGAGGGAATTCTTTGTCTTTTCTTTTTAAAACTGCACTTGTGTGTGTGTCCTCTCATAACTGCGTATGATGATGTCTTGGTCCGTTTTGTTTTGTGAATTTCATTTATCACAACACAGTATTGCGCGTTTTACATTCAGTCTGAACCGAGACTGGCATAAACCCAGATATTAATGATACGTGTCACTGACATCTAGTGGTGAGCACATGTATTGCATTAGGCCGTAACTTCTGTATTGCTGGAATACCCAAACTGTTACAAGAATGGTTGAGATCCAGAACGCTCAACAGGTGGAAGAATTTTTGTTTCGCTAATATTCCAGAGTGGTCAACAGCTTCTATTCTGTTGCTTATGTTGATACATTCTGTGTGGATTTCTTCTCTTCTAATTCTAAAGGAAGGGGAAAAAATTGTGTTTGTCTCAATCTGCAGATTATCTGAAGATATAAACTTGCAGCTGCCATTTATTAAAATATTTCTTTGACTGGAAAAAAAAAAGATCAGTTAAATAACAATAATAAGAAGAAATTTATTAAGATATTAAATGCACGAAGCATAAAATCTTAAGCCTCAAGGAACGCTGGAAAATACAGAAATTTTCAAGTAGAACTATAAAGAAACTTTTATCTGTTTCTGGGCACAGGCAGTTGCTTTTGGGTGAGAGTCCAAAGACAACCACCCCATTGAGCACACACACAATTTGTCAGCTTTGCTTCCACAGGCATGACTTGTAAGCAGTGCCAGTGTATCATCTGCAGCAGATGGAGAAACTGGGCTACAAAGTTCTGTGTTTTTCTTCTGTTTTTATTGACTGATTGATGTCTATTCCATAATTTGTTGACATTTTGATTTATGATTAATAAATTTTCTAAAATAAGAAGACACTGTGCTGTCATCAAGTGGATGTGTGAGATTTTACTGCGTAAGGAACGGTTTCTCCATCAAGTTGGCAAGTGCACTGCTGTTGCAAGTACTGCAAAACACATTTTAAGTGCTTTAGTGAATTGATCATGGCAGAAAGCTGCAAACACAAAGAAAACTGAATATAGGAAGCTGCAGAATAGAACACAGAAGTGAAAGGATGCCCAGTGATTCCAGCACTGTTTATATTTTTGTATATATTAGGCCCATTTTCCAAACTACATGCTTTTTTGCTACATATTTTGTTCTGTGCAGCACAGAGTACATTATTCTCTTACTATAGGTGTGTATTCGAAACCATCCTCCCTGCTCACAGTGCATGCAAAAGTGCTTTTTTTCCTTTGGAGCAGCTGAATTGTGTTCACATGAATACAGAGCAGAGGTTGATGCAGTGAAATCATGCAGGACACAAGATGAGGATGCAAACCTCATTTTTGCACATGAACACACAGTTTTGGATGAGTTATAGCTTTTCAAGTTTTCCATTGTCATAAACAGCAGAACAGATGGACTCTGGGACCCAGAGACAAGTCACAAGTTTAACAAGTTTTATTAGGAACACGAGAACTTTAACAAGAACTTGGAGCTGGTAAGAACAACTAGGACTATTTGCAGGGGCCAGACTCTTCGGAAAGGAAAATCCCACAGAGAATGAGTCCTATAACAATTGTAGGGAATATTTACAGGGAAGCAGTCTGAGGAATTTCCTGATGCTATCAGAGGGCAAGGCTGACAGCTTCGCATGACAAATACTGTCCTTAGTGTTTCACAACTGGAAGATGTGCAGATCTTATGGGCACAAGTCCTTAAATCCAGAAGCACAAGGTGGAGAGTGGGCAGGCAGGTGAGAGGAACAAACCAGCTGCAGGTGGGAATGTGTAATCTTCTGGGGGGGAATTATCTGTGAATTTCTTTACCAGACAGCCAGGAGGACCAGCAGCTGCACACACCAGAGAGCAACTAGGGGGGGAGACCAAAGTTAGAATTACTAGCAGACAGAAAGTTTAACTTGAGTCCGGATATCACCACAGGAGTGACAACAATCCAGCAGGAAATGGAGGTAAGAGCCGGTCCAAAGCAGTAATGAGATGATGGGAGGCAGGTGTGGCATCTGAGCCCAGGAGGTAGACGCTGCAGCAGCTCCATGCCCCCAGTGCGACTGAAGAAGAGACAGGCAGGCAGACCAAGGTGGAGGGAGGGAAAAGAGAGACCGGGCCTGCCAGGACCGCAGTGTTTGACCTCATGTATAAGAAGTAAATGCATCGCCACAGCTGAGGGCTTTAAAAACAAAGTTAAAGCAGTTCATCTTTTTAGTGAAACGCTCAGAATTTCACAATCTCAAATTTTTATAGCACACCAAAAGCTCCTCAATAAAATATCTGGTAATCCTCGAGTTTTGATTTATGACAGAAGCATCATAATCACGAGCTATCTCAGACATGTTATTCATAACATCCACATGTCCAATATGTTGACTTTTGTGCGTTTTTTTTAGAGCACAAACTTGTTGTGTTTTTTTTTTTCTTTTGACACAGCCATGTGTGCAACACAGACCTCTGCCATGTCATTTTAATTAGCGTGTAGCAAAATGAATAAAGCCCTCACACAGTTTCAAAAACAATCCTGCGGTTTGGACTGAAGCAGATGATCACAGAGGGCCAGTCATGCAAGCAGACTGCACCAAATGATCTCATTTTACTTTATAATGATAAATGCAAAGGCCAGAGGAATATGAAGCTGAGTGGCATTTTTTATTTATTTATTGGAAGCATCACAAGAGATACATGTTAACAGCAGAATTTGACATTTTCTTTATCGAATTTGACTTTCTTGTGACAATAACAAGACAATCCTGCACTTTTTCCATTATCTGTGTGCTCACGAATGAGAACTCTACACATCATAGAGCAGCACGGTGATCGGAGCGCTCAACGCCATGCTTTGAATGATTTGTTTAGAGCAAATGTTCTCGTCCTCTTCATCCTCCACGAAGACGGACAGGAACTGCTGAGGGGCCCAGGGCACCTCCTTGGTCTCAGATGCCAGCACGCGGATGCAGTCGATGTCTTTCTTGAAGGTGAACTTTTTCCCTCCGGGAAACACGGGCAGGATCTTCTCGTCTTTATTGTCGTCGCCGTCGTCAGACTGGGAAACGAGGAAGGCATCGATCTCCAAGGCCTTTTCTGTGATGAACACTCGGACGTTCCTTTTGCTGTGGTTGCTCAGTTGGCACGCGGTGCTGATGTTCCCCATTTTCTTCTGTCTGATCCCACAGGTGTGATTGGCTGAAATTTTAAAGTAGACAGTCATATTGTGCATGACCTGGATTTAAATTTCTGAACATATATATATATTTTTTAAAACTCACATCCTTTAATCTCATTTATTGATTCTTTCTTTTACAGTTATTCTAACTGTGGTTCTTTATTACACACACAGCCTCTGTGATTCGTCTCCTTACTTAATTCCTATTTCATTATCTCTGATATGACAGCCAGGAGTGTTTTAACTGGGATATTATACATTTATCAATTTAGGTACAAAATATGCAGGTCCCAAAAGAAATAGTGTGTGAATCGAATATAGACCCAGTTCTTACCTGCTGATTCAGTGAAGGCCAGGTCACAATAACGCACTGTAGCTGCTACTGTAGCTCCTCACATGGACAAAGTCTGATAATATGCAAAATGAGAAAAGAAGCAAACATTAGGTAATAAACTGTATGCTTTCAAAGATTAGAAGCGCCAGTGTGCTGCTGGTTTTACAGTCAAAGACTCAAAGCACACAAGAGCTTTTTCAGCACACTAAATAATTTTGCATGTGAGAATTTTTAAACTCAACAACACACAAGTAAACAGTGCACCTCTAATTGTGTATTGATATGTAACTAATACCCCAATAATTTTTTTAGGGGTTCATGAGGGATTGACTGCATCAAAGTGGAATGATGAAATATTTAAAGTAGGAGAAGAATGTAGGCTGGCTCTGTGGAGGAATTTATTATCAGGCCAGAGAAAATATGCAGCAGCATTACTTCATTGTGGCTTCTGATTGTTTGATTTGTGCACTGGAAGAAGTAAAGAATAAGAGACTTAACCTCAGGTCACTTAAATGGGTCAATGAAATGTGATAGGTTTGCAACCACATCACATTTCAGCAACAGTGACCTGAGGATAAGTATTCCATCTATCTGAGTGCAGATCATGCAAAACTAACCAGCTGCACTTGATGTGGGAAAATGACATAACTGCTTACATTTTCCAGCAAGTGCGAGAGCGATGTAATTACAACCCATTGTTAGATAGAACATAACCTTTATTTGCTGTATGTTTTGCATACACAAAGTAGAGAAATACAGTAAAGATAAAAGCATTACTGTTGGGTTCAGGCCGCCTTCCAGCACTTATTTTCAGCACAATGAGGCCCCGGCTGCTGCTGCTGTCTCTGCTCGTCTCTGGCCTGACGCCCCCAGGAGATGGGGACTGGGTTATGGATTACTTCAGCTGGACTTTGTGCAGAAAACTGTTCCTCGGTGGACAGATGGCTCCCAAGGGGCTGAAGATGCTTCTGACCCATGCTGACGGCAGATGTATGCGCTTCAAAAGAGACTACATGTATGTCGTTTTGCAACACAAGTGGAGGAGCTGCTGCTTCTGCTGGCCATACACAGTCTCCAGTAACCATGGACACGCTCTGTCTTTCCAGGACTTGAGGGGAATAATGGAAAGAAATCAGATTCCTGTATTGGTATGTTTAGTTCATTCAGTACTGGTCTTAAAAAAAAGGGTGTAGTAACTTTATTGACTCATTTTTTTTTTTGAAATCCTATTTATGTCTTGTTCTCTATTAGCATAACAACTGCCACCATAATCTATATTTGCTTTTACTTAATACATGTTCCCTCTTATGCTGCTCCATAGCTCCTCTGTGTGCGAATTAGCAGCATACCAGGTGGGCATATCACATTTTGCAAAGCAGCCAAGAGTCTCCCACATTACACTGCCTAAAAAGCATGAAGCCGATGACTCAGTCACGAGCTGGTTTATTTTCACACCCATTTCACACTGCTGATAATGAGAATATCTGACTTGCAGCATGTTTTTGCACCAGATTACAATATTTATTAGAGAGAAAAGCATTTTCAAGTAATGCTTTTAAGTGAACGTGAAGCCGTGAGAGTCTCTTACCGTGCTATTTTAATATTTACTGCTGAAAAGCTGGAAATTTATCAAACAGAAGACTATAAAAATGAGATAGACGCCCCACTTCAGATGTAAAAACCCAACTAGTGAGGCCTGCCCCTCAGTTTGAGAGCGACTGGGTTAAACAGACATATTAAAAATAGATTTAATGAAAGAACAGTTGTTCTCCCTCTGCTCGCTCAGTTAACAATGGATGTGCTGCATAGTTGGGCGTGTGCTTGGAGTGTACTTGCATGTTTGCAACACAATAACAAAACACACAAATGCACTTCACGATAAAGAGAGCAGGCTGAGCGTGGAGAGAGACACACCAGAAAAGAGCCATTAAAACTTTAAAATGTCCCTCCTTTCTTTGGAAAAGGTCTCAAGACAAGCCAGCAGCTCTGTGAGGCAGTGCTTTGAGTTAAATGGTAACATGTGAATGCCGATATGCTGATAATTAATGTGGAAAATATCACAGACTGTATCTAAAGATGGATGCAGCATTTAGGCCTGAGCGCCTCAAACCTGCAGTCTTTCTAACGGCCACAAGGGGGTGACTCTTGTAGCTGACACAAAAAGTCTGACTGCATAGAAATCTGTGAAAAATGACCCTATTTCTTACCTCATTAATAACCTCAGTAAACAAAGTTCTGGTGAGAGTACAGTCTTAGTATTCTCAAGTCTTATTTGATACAGCATGGAGTTCATATAAAGCAGGGTATGATTTAGAGCGTGCCTACAAGACATCATCGTATGCGTGTGCAGTCTTCTCCGTTTCTCTGTTACAATCATCCCTCACTTGTCAAGTCTCATTCAAAAAAACACGATGTCACTGGCCAAAGTTCAATACCGAGCGCTTCGAGATAGATATTTCCATCTGGACCACAGTTGTGATTGTGAATCTTGAACCAGCTGTTTTTATGGTCCATGCATTTGTCTGGAAGCAGTTTTGTAACTAATTCAGACTTCCTCTCTTGTCACTTCAGGCTGTTCCTCGTTGTTACGGCAAAGGGAAACCCGGGCCAGCTTTTCTGATCGATTCAAATGCAGCCCTGCTTCTTATTAGCGACAGCACACCAACTAAGCCCGATTCTAGGCCTTCAGTGTTAATGCATCACCACTCGGCTGCCTCGGGACAAAATCTTAAAGCTTTCTCTCTGGAGAAATCCAAGGCTTGGGCAGCCACCGTCACTGCTCCGTTGCAGAAAATGCCGACAGAGCGATTCTGGGTGGCTGCAACTGTGATTGCTTCCTGCTGTCCAAAACGCTGTGAAAAAATATCAGAAATGAACATCAGGAAAGCATCAAAAGAAGAGGCCGAACCACCACAAATGCAGTCCAGTCGAAGAGGATCTCTAAGCGCTTCACTCAGTCGACATGACATTTTCCAAGCAGCTGCTCTGCCCTCTGGCACCTCTTCAATGAAAACTTCAGAGACGTCACGGTTAGAGACACAGAGGCATGAAGCCATTCTTATGAAGAAAAGGGAACACTTGAACTTGAATGAAGACTCTACTTGGCAAAGAAGTTTTCAGAAACAACTTTCTTTAAAAGCTGCCTCTGGTGTGGGTGATGGTGGATTTGATGCTACGAGGCAGCCGCTCTTGATATCCAGAGGAGAGAAAGGATCCATAAATAGACCACTGAATAAGATGAGGCCCGCTCAGGATGATAATAATGAATTATTTAGCGGGAAAATGATCACGAAACAAGCAGAGCTCAGATACCCAGAGGGAGACAGAAAAGCTGTACAAAATATGGATACTATGGAAAATAGAAACCAAAAGAGATTTGCATACATCCTCCAAACACACGGTACACATAAAACAGATATTCATGATTTCAATGGAAAACAAATGCCGTCTGATGTGGGAGAAGAAGCCTTAATCATGTTTTTCCTTCCAGAAGCAGGGATGGAGACACAAACGGATCCAACATCTGAAAGAAAACTCATTCCGAACACACACATTAGGTGGGGAGTGAGTGTACCTGAGCTGGGTGACCTGCCGCCCATCACTAAAGCTTTAAAGGACATCACTACTGAACAATACGACTCCAAATGTAAATGCTTGAAAGGGAGAGAGTGTTTATTAGAAATCTACGTGATAGGTAGAACAGAGAGCTCACACAGAAAAGAAGTGGAACATGAGAAAACTGAAGAAACCACAGAACAAACAGAGAACCCACAAACAACTGATGTGCATGATGAAACGACAGGAAGAGACCACACAAAACACGAAGGAAATCTGAAAACAGTGGAAACAGTCATATCCTCACCTCCCCCGCTCAAAATGCAAACAACAGAGCACATGACAGGCACAACTACAGTAAACACGGAGATTAAAGACACAACAATAAGTACGGAAGTCATCAATCGAAGCAGCGCAGAGAAAGATGACGGACAGCCGAGTGCAGAAGAGATTCCAACAACCAGAGTGAGTCCAGAGCCCGAGGCTCACACTGAGCCCGGATTTATGACGAGTCAGACAGAAACTACACAAGCAGAGACTGAAAAGCCATTCTCGGGTCTCAGGATGAGAGAAGACGTCCTAGAAAATATAACCAAATCTCTGCGAGGCACAGAGAGTGAAGGAGGAGCTTTAATGAGCAGGACAGAAACTGGAAGAAAAGGAGATCAAAACGATCCAGGAGTGGACTCATTTACATTTTCAGCACATTTGGAAGCAAATCACAAAGAAACTTCAGACAAGCGTGCAAAAGTAGGTGAAGCATTTCTTCAAGATTTCTGTGAGAATTCAGGTCGAATTAAAATGAAATGAACCAAATGAATAGTTGAAGATTTGTGGGAATATAGGCATAATTTTACTGAGAGAGTCGTACCACTCTCAGTTAAAGAGTGCTTAAATGGTACAGTGTGACATTAAAGCTGAATGAGAATAAAATGCACACAGATGTGGGAAACACAGTCATTTGAAACCCTAATACTCAAAATAAATAATAAATTAGGAAGATGTAACTTTTTTCTTTTCAAAATCATCCATCCACTGATCCCATTCAGGTACATGGTGGGGGTGGGGTGGAGCCTATCCCAGTTACCATGGGGTGAGAGGCAGGGTACAACCCAGACAGGTTGCCAGCCTAACACACAGAGGGACAGACAACCATTGACACTCACACCCATGACCAATTTAGAATCACCAATTAAGTGCATGTCTTTGGACTGTGGGAGGAAGCCGAAGTACCCCTAGAGAACCCACGCAGACACGGGGAGAACATGTAAACACAGAAAGGCCAAATGGTGGATTAGAACTCATTACCAACTTGCTATGAGGCAACAATACTAACCACTGCATCATCGCGCTGCTCAAATTCAGCCAGTTTAAATATTTTCTGACATATTGACTTTTTTGAGTTTCAATAACAGATTTATCAACTATTTTTAACCATTAATGATTATTGCTGGCCTTTGCTGCAGCCCCAGTGAGAGTCAGAAACATTGCAGGTTTGCATTAACAAATTAATTACCTAAAATATCAACAAGCCGTTTAATGTTTGTTCCATTATGTTTCCTATATAGGGGGCTGAGATTTTTTTAAATTTACCTCCATGCCAGAATAGCAAGCTGTGACACCAGGGGTGCAGTGGGTTGCAGAGGGGATGACAATCTTATTCACAGACATTTGCAGAAATAGCAAAGTATCAGAAATAACAATAAATGTTTTACCTTTGAAAGAAAAAAAAATGCTAATGATAGTACTGATGAAAGATCTTCTCAACAGATTTCTGAGGACTCTGTTCCACTCTGCAGAGGCTTAATACACCGCACAAAAGCTGGCTGGAAACACTGCATTGAGAGCCAAGGAGGAACAAAGTTGAAGATGCTTTCCTCAGGGGAGCCTGTGGATGCGGGAGAGCTGCAGAGAGAATCTATCGGCGACAATGACAACAATCGTCGCAGTGACGAAGAAAATGATCACTTCTATTATTTTGATGGCGTGATGAAAAGAGTTCAAAATCATTTTTACCCCCGTAACAAGAGAGAGACACACAATGGCGTTCCCACAGAGAGACAAAAGAAAGACACTCGTGAAAATCTTCTCAGTTATATCCGCCGTCTTACATTAAGGAACAGGGTCAGCGACTTCCAAAGATTAGGTGCTGAAGATGATGTCCAGAGACATGATCGGTAATCTCTGAAGTGAAATCCACAGAGTGACTGAAGGACTTGAACCTTGAAGAACGAAAGAAAACATCTGCGCTCATACAAGCTTCACCCACTGGACAGAAAGTGAAAAGCAATGTCCTGTTTAAAGGGTCAAGTAAGCTGGATCAAAGCTACTAACGTCTCCTCACATCCAGTTAAAGACTGACAGTCTGAGAACAGAAAGCAGAGGCAGACAGGACACTGAAGCCACTATGATCCTGAATTTTAGTATTCATAAAAGCAACAGAGCTTCTACCTCTACCTCTACATATATATATATATATATAGATTAGTTTAAACGTGTTCACACTTTGACTTGATGCACTCAAGGCAATAGGGGCTAATAGGCTGTGTTATAATAAAGTTCACAGAGTAATTATTCAAATCAGCGTCTCTGTTAACAGAACAAAACTAATAATTCATTTATTTTAATATTTTACCTTAATGTTACTTTATTCTATTCTAATCTCTCTTTGTTAAATGATTTACTTTAATGTATCAAAGTTAATAAAGTATTAGTTGCCAGATTTTTCTTCTGTGAAGGGAGAGTTTGTGAGATATATAAAGTTAGATCCATTAGTTTTGCAGACTGTTATGCTTTAATTCGAGGGGTTTAACAAAAGTATTGCACTAACTGTTTAGAAATTACAGCCATCTTTATGCATTTTTAGAGGCTCAAAAGTAATTAGACAAACTGACAAAATTTTAAATATAAGGATTGATTTCAACACTTGGAATAAAATCCAGATGGTGACGGCCTGAAGCCTAAAATATCACCAAATGCTGTGCTTCCTCCATTGAGATGCTCTGCCAGGCCTTCGCTGCAGCCAGGCCTTTGATTTGGCCGCTCCTAAACTTTTTGCTCTCTCTCTGATTAATTTACTTTAGTTTTTCAGCCTTATGATGATCTTCATTGGCATCAACATCTCTTTGGAGCTTGTATTGAGAGTTCCAGTGAAAGCTCAACACTTGGAATCAACTCCAGATCTTCTATTTGCTTATTTTGTCATGGAATAACGAAAGAACAGGCCTCACCGGGCCGCAGCCATCACGCTGCTTTTCAGTTGATCGTCCAAAAACTTTTGAGCTTCTGAAAACCCGGGATCATCTATAAAATTGGCTGTAATTCCTAAACAGTTAAACCCCTTCAAATCTGCACGATGTGTGTGCGTGATTTGTGAAGACATGCGTGTGATCTTAGCCTGTACCCAAAACCCTTCAAAATGAATCTCAGTGAAACCCAGCAAGCACTTAAATGAGGATAAAGAAACAAAACTGGGCAGTGTGGTGATTTATGTTGTGAAATCTCCTCACAGAAACTAGAATCACCAGAGAACAAATATCACAACACAGAGCAGTGATGAGAACCCACATGAGCCCAGAGATCACAGTATCTGCGTGCCGAGCCTAAAACATGCAGGAAGGTCTCCACCAGTGGCCGGGGCCCTGGGTAAGACCAGACAGAGGTCAGACAGCACATCTCGGTCCCCCCCAGAATGAGGAGCCCACAGCACCAAATGAGTCAAAGGATGCAAAGCAGCTAAGTACTGTTAAAAAAATTGCTTCAAAATTTATGATAAAGCAAAGATTCAGGCTGTTCATAAAAAATGTTTTTTTCAAAATTTCTTTTAATGCCCTTTATAGGTGTTTAAGCATCTCAGTTCACCACATGCCTGAAACAAGTTCCCTCTCTAAAAGCCTGCTTTCCTCTGATTGGCCATCTTCTGGAATCACGATGAGGGGCAGCACACAGTGCCTGTAAGCTGAAAAACCGGTACTTGTGACCATTGTAGATGACATGACATTTTATATGATAGTAACATGTACTGAGGGATCAGATAAATATTAAAATTATGAAGACCGAGAATGTACACCATCAGTGATTTTTTTCCTTCATTAATGTCACACTTCACAAACAGCCCAAGAGCGAGAAAGGCTAGTTATAATATTGTAATAACAGTTGACACACACAACTCTGGAAAAGCCCAATTAAGTTTTACTATGCAAAAAAAAAACCCAAAAAAACCCAATGAAAACATAACTTGAGCCTAGAACATCTGTACAAAACATTTATTTGAAATTGACATAAAAACAGCTTTGATGTATTTGCATCATTCATATCCGAAATCCACGACGAGCAAACAATAACTAAGGAGACATGGCTTAATGGTAATCATGAACAGTAGGTTGTTTTTTTTTTTAAACACAATTACAATGAAGTTAAGTGAACAGCTTAGGAATTGCAATGAAATATGTCAAACCACAGAAATATTACAAAAACATGATTTGCCGGAGTAAACAAAACATGCACTGAAAGCCTTTTCACTGCTATACAACACCAGGAAAGGCTATTAAGAATTTTTTTTAAAAAGAACTAAAATGCTATCAATTGAAAAACTGGATGCAAAGGGAGAATGAAAAGGGCGTCCAGGGTCCCTAGAAATTGATGCAGGCTGTATTTTCATTGTCTTTCAGTAGATGGCAGTGCCAGCACTGTATCGTCATTCTTTAGCAACAATA
>VUQJ01001395.1:0-13745 GCA_015108635.1 Andinoacara biseriatus
GCTGCACCGGTCCATCGTGGTGAAGAGGGAGCTAAGCATAAAAGCGAAGCTGTCTGTTTACCGGTCGATCTACGTTCCCACCCTCACCTATGGTCACGAGCTTTGGGTAGTGACCGAAAGAATGAGATCGCGAATACAAGCGGCGGAAATGAGTTTCCTTCGAAGGGTGGCTGGCCTCTCCCTTAGGGATAGGGTGAGGAGTGCAGCCATCCGTGAGGGGCTCAGAGTAGAGCCGCTGCTCCTCCACATCGAAAGGAGCCAGTTGAGGTGGCTCGGGCATCTGATTAGGATGCCTCCTGGCCGCCTCTTGGGTGAGGTGTTCCGGGCATGTCCCACTGGGAGGAGGCCCCGGGGTAGACCCAGAACACGCTGGAGAGATTATATCTCTCGGCTGGCCTGGGAACGCCTTGGGGTCACTCCTGATGAGCTGGTGGAGGTGGCTGGGGAGAGGGAGGTCTGGGCTTCTCTGCTTAGGCTCCTGCCCCCGCGACCCGGCCCCGGATAAGCGGAAGAAAATGGATGGATGGATGGATGTTGCCAATAGTCAACAACCCTAATATATTACTAATATATTTATTATTATTGCTGTATATGAAAGAGAAAAGCATAGATTCCTTGCATTTGAGAAGCTGGAGCCTGGATTAAGTCATTATACCTGCTGAGACGAAATCTTTCATTGTCATCGTACATCTGAAGTCTTATTGGCCGGCGTAGGCCCCAGTAGATGTTTAGCAGCCCTTCGAGAATAAACTCTCCATCCTCCTGCATACACAAACAAACACACGTATGACAATAATTATCAGCAGTCACTGTTGGAGGGGGATATCCTGCTGGCCTGCAGCCACGGTGGGTCAATATCAGGTGTACGTGCTGAGAAGGCTCATCTCGGAGAAACGAGGGGAAAAAGGGAGGGTCAAAGAAGCCTTTTTACAAGAGTGAAATCACATCTGGGAAGGCCGAAATGGAACAAAGCCTCGACTGCTCTGGGTCACGTACATGCAGGGGGAGTTTGTTGATTTTACACAAAAATGAAACTCTAAATTTAGAAGAAAATGGACACCATGCTGTACGTGCCGTGGGTGCAGAAAAGCAAACAGTTACAGTTTGCTTTCACAGCTAAAAGCAAAACAAAAAAGCAGAAATTAAAAACAGAAATCAAAGGTCTTCTGCAGGTCAGCTTGAAGAATAAATCCTGAGGTTCAAGTCAAGGTTTTTGTGTTTTTTAAAAAAAATTAAAACTAGATAACCGATAAAAGCCACCCAACACACGTCTGCTTCCCTTGCCTGAAACAACTTGTTATATCATCACTGTAACTAATTAATTACACTGAAACACACATAAATATATTTAAAAACAGATTTTGCTGAGGGGAAAGGCTGATGAATCAATTCATTATGGAGCAGCACAGATAAGAGACAGAAGAAATCATTCCTAATTCTCAGAAGTCCAGCTGATCAGCTGACACACTGCCAGCTAAAATCAACTAGCATAGATTTTTAAATAATACATTTTAATAATAATAAATGTATTAAGTGTGTAAAAATTATTACAAAGAGCTGAATACATTGAAATACACAGTAAGTGTTGATGTTACAATTTACCTAATTTCCAAGAAGATCTAATAATTTCCACTCAAACGTAAAACTTTTAAATGGATTAAATACTCTATTAAAAACCAGAAGAGCATCATCCATTTCTGCTAATTAAGAAGGTGCTATATACAAACACTTGGCTTCACTGAGCTGACGACAGATCAACTATTAATTAAACAAGAACAAAACAATTCACGAGGCAGATATTTCGTGCATTTTTGGAGCAGTTTTCCTGCCACATCCTTGTGTAAACTGTTTTCATGCAGTGTGTGCATGAGGCTCTCTCACTGTTTAGATAGCCACATGATTTCTAGGGTTTTTTTATGTAAAAAATTTATAGATTGAAACGAATTTCTTATGGTTTCTGGGTCTTCAAATGCATGACCATCACATTTTTTACTTTTAATGGTTTAATTTGCATGTATAACTTTGTGTGTGTGTGTGTTTTTACTTTGCTCTGTTGGTTTTTTCTGTTGGTTTGTTGGTTGGAGGGGATCAGAAGGAGGCTTTATGGTTGGAAGTCACTGAAAGAATAGTTATGCTTGTTTTCATTTTTTTCAATGATAACAATCATAAATGTTAAAGAATGGAGAGAAGAAGCAGAAAGATTGGATTTCTGGTGGTGCTCACAGGGCTTCATTGTTTCTGGAATATAAACATTCAGTGCAGCTGCATCGGTGAACCTTGCTGACCTGCCACTCCTGAGTTTCCTGAGCAGGCATGAACACACCCTCAAGTGCACGCACACAAATTCACACAGATGTGAGTTAGGTCAGCTGAGCTATTTTTGGACCTAGCGGTTAATCACTCTGATGCAGCGCGCCGCTATAAAAGCCGGATACACACTCTAGTCCACTCAGACTCAACTTCACAGACTGGACATCACTCTTATTTCTCTCTGCATGTCAAAGCTACAACACAAGCATCAAAGGTGAGTGTTACTCTTCTTTTACTTCTTAATTATTAGCCATTCTTCAAGACTACAAATTAATTATTCCCACAAGTTGTATTTTAAAGACATTGTAGCCATGTGTTCAATGTAAGCTAGACAGCTATGGGATTAAGTTAATGTTTCAGCAGCATAGTGACGGGTCCTTAAAAGTTAGAGTCACAATCTACATTTATTCTATTTTTTTATTAAATAAAAAGTTTAATTACTTTATATTTTCTCTCCATACAGCATGAAACGCAGACAGTTGTTGCTGTCTATGCCTCACTTGCCAACCATTACCGAGACGCTCGAGGATTTGCCTCTCACTCCTTCATCCTCCCAGTCTACCCAGAGCTCCCAGTCACTAGAGGACTACATGACCAGCATCCAGGCTCTTGCCCGCCCCGTTGAGGCCCCAAGCTACGGCCCTGTCCGGCTCCAGAGGTCTCCCAGGGTGCGGCAGTTCTCAAAGGCTCAGATGAAGCTCTCTGTTTCTGCCTCAGCGCCTCGCGGGTCTCCGCGCACACTAAGGACTTCCAGACCTTCCAGTCTGAATTTAAACAGCAGCACAGAGGAGTTTTCTCTCAGGATGACCAGAGAACGTGACTGCAAGGGAAAAGACCCAGTAGACTGGCTGTTTGGACAGATAAGGACTTAAAGAGAGATTTTGCTGTTGTTGTGGGAAACCCTGAAGGTACTTTGGAGAAACCAAACAAGGACCCTCAGGAGGAAATGCATTGCTGGTATTTGCTCAAAGAAGATAAAATCTTTACATGGCTCATGAGAAAAATGAAGACTTATTTATTTCCATGCACGTCTACAATGTTTACATAATGGAATATTTTGTTAAGATGTAAAGTCTATAGTTTGTAATAAAACACTAAATTAATTAAGAGAATCTGAATCTTTTTTCTGAGATTAATCCACAATTTCACATTTGAAATGCAGCTGAAATTAGTTATCAAAAAAACGAAAAATGCCCCCCCAAAAAAATAACTTCTCTCATTTTCTTTGTAAAGTGAATCTCTCATTAAAAAACAAAACAAATATTAAAAGCTCTAAGATCTTGTGATAGACATTTTTATGCATTTTCTGTCATTTTAAAGCCCTAATTTTAAAAATAAAAGGGCAGATGAACCAAGTACATTAATAACAATAGGTGTTACATATGTATTTGTATCCATATTGTGAGACTCAAACATTGTTACAGAGTTTACTCTATATTTAAGGAAAACTTTTACACTTTATAATTTATTTAACTGTGTAAATCCCTGGTTCATTTTCAGACCACGGCTCACATACAAACCATATTATTCCCCAGTAGCAGAAGGAAATGTATAGACAGACTGTAGAGCCAGATACCCGCCCCCCCCAAAAAAATGCTCTTCTATCCTCCCCTACTGCAACACATCTTAACTACCACTGATTAACATGTGATTCCCAGAAACACAGGTGACCCACTGAAGCAAAACAGGAAAAATAATCAAACCACTAAATTCAGTCTAATAAAAGGACCAACTGACCTTCCAAAATAAACACACACTCATCATGTAATCAACAACACCACACCCACTGATGATTTTTGGAAAGCGAGTGTAGAGAAAAAGGGACAGGAGTGACGCTTTTCACACTCTATAAGCAAATATAGGATAGTGCTTCTTTCCAGACAGACAGCCAGACAGATCTACACAATCTACAAATAATAAACAACAAAGTGTAAGTAGAGTGCTCCAGGCACAGAGTACAATGACAGATAAGACACAATATGCTGGAGCATATATTTAATGCTGATACTTTCATTTCAAAAAATAAAAATTGAAAGGCCTGATTTAAAAAAAAAAAAGTACTTCTATTTTTTTTTTCTATTTTATTCTCCCTTTTCTTATGTAAAAGATACCGTACCACAGCTTTTAATGAAATTCACCTGATACAACAAAATGCTAGTAAAATACTTATTATTTAAAGCATTTATTAAAGCATCACTGGTAATGATCTAAAAATATAACCTGTAGAGGACATATTTTAGTGAGTGTATTTTTCATATTTTATATGTTATATTATTTATAATACTTTACATGTATAACTTATAAATTTTTATAAGGCATTTTTATGCCTCTGCTTCCCACCACAACTACAAATGAACCGCGGGGATCTTTTTTCTTTCTCATTATCTCACTGACATCTGTCGGTGAGCAATGGTGCTACAATGCTGGCTTTCAAATCCCGGATTCGACCACTAGAGTGCGCTATATGCTCATTAACGAACACTTAGATTAGAGATATTTCAGCCACTCCTCTGTTTTAGTGACTCCTGAGATGACTTAGAAACCTTTGCACTAGACCATACGATAATCTAAAAAACAAACAAACAAATAAACAAAACAAAAACAAAAACAAAACAAAACGGTCAGAACATTGAATAAAATATTCAGCAGACCAAAGATGATTTTTTAAGACAAATTCATGATACTGACATACTCCCAAGCATGTTTTGGAACCTGCCTCTGCCGTCTGAGCAGTGAGAAGAGAATACAGCACCTCCGGCAGTCACCACCGTCATTATTACAGCAAATGCAGTGAAAGTCTTCATAGGTGTACATGTTAGAATTTGTTTTCTGCTCACATGTCCCTGGGTTATTTATTCTGGATGGTACTAAACCGCCAACTCAAAGCACCCGACATCTCCTCCTCCAACATGACTAACCCACATCACCTGACTACACCTTTAGAATGTGATCATGAGTCTTAAAAACAACACAAATCTCTACTGCCTCCAACTGCCCCTTCACATATGTGTTTCCGCACAGAACTTGCATGCATGACTGTGCAAGTCTGGCTTTGTCTAATTACACACTTTTTTTTTTCTTTTTTTTTTTAAGAAATTTACTAGAGGAATTTTCTACTTTTATCTTATAATCAAAGAGTGCCAGTGTTGTGTAATATTTGTGAGCCATATCTGCAAAATATCTGCTTCTCAGTAGACGAAGTCCAGCTTGACCGTGTGGTTAGATGGTTTTGTTAGCCATTGTTTTTCAAGAATAGAGAAGCAACTTTGGAGTTTTCAGGTCACCACAGCAGGAACCTCCTCATATTTCATCTGGGAGTTTTCTTTTTTTTAATGCTGGATGTCCTTCCTGACACAACCCCAAGGGAATTTGTGTCTCCTTCCAGGATCAAACCAAACCAGGGGTCTTTCACCTACACTTTGGAGCCACTCTACACTGTCAAGAATGCACTTTCAGTTTCCAAATGATGTTTTTAAATCGACGTAGTGCATCATGTTTTTTTTCCTTACTGTATTTTCTGTAGCTTGATATTTGCTAATACTGAATTCTTGTCACTCTTCATTCTCCCTGTATGCCTGTATACCTGAAGCTAAAATTCTGAACAAATTCTGGGACAAAAATAAACCTGGTTTAGTTTTATTTACTACAGCTGGATTATTATCCATCCAGCTATTCATTACCCGATGGTGGTATATCAGACCTGTAATGGTTTTTAACCTGCCAGTTTTGTAACACAAAGTTTGTATAATGTGTGACTGAACCACTGTAAGAATACAGGAGATAATGGTCTGGAGAGTTCATAAGTAATTGGGCTTCCTGTGTCCTGCTTCCTGCACACTTGTCCATGTCTTAATCTAAACGAAGCGTGTCCAGCTGTGAAAACAGCCACTGTTTGTTTTTGTGTGTGCTACATGCCCACCATGGTTGTCGCCATCCAGTGTTTGAGTGAAAACAGCTTTACATAATGAGATTTAGTGGTTCATTTCCCAGCAAAATTAGCATGTTTTGTTTTAGGATTCAGTGATGCACCCTAAATCACTGTCCCCGAGCCACTAAATATAGGGTCTACTTTGTTTTAATTGATGCTTACCATCAACATTATTGCTGAGCAATATTTCTCTACTAGTACTGTATTACAAGTTAAAATAAGACTGAACAGTTTATGTTTAGTGTTTCATCAGCACTGCGTCTCTAATGAGAGTTGGTGATATGTGACCTATAAAGTGAGCTTATGTGAGTGAGTCACTGTGACACAGTGACACAAACTCCATCTGTGTCTGTTGTTGTTGTTGTTAACTGGAATATTGAGTAATAACCAAAGGCAGTATAACATATGTCCGTAGCCACTGTGACGTCACCCGCTGGTTTCTGGGCTCCCCACAATAAAGCTTTGCATTTTGGCTGTTGTCATCTTAGTTTTTTGGAACCAGAAGTGACCACAGTTGAACGAGAGGGTGGAATGCAACGTTATCAGCTAATAAACCTGGGTAGAAAGCCGCATACATACACTATATGGGTGCAAATCACACGGAGAGACAACTACCAATTAGTTAATTAAATAAACAAACAAACAAACACAGAAACTGCTTTCGGCTGCTCCTTTGCTCCAGGTAAAGCAACAGACTAATAAAAAGCTGGAATTTCATTCACCGAAACTGAAGCACAAACATCTTCTATGGTCTGTATCACACAATAAGTTATATTATTAGTCAAATAAGTCAATTAAAGTTCTCCAAATAGGCACCAACAGCACACACACAGTAAAGACGTCCATCTTAAAGACTCAAAGTAGTGAAGGTGAGGCCTAGCAGATGCAGGTCAGCTCAATCTGCCCGTGACACCTGTTAATCAATATGGCTCACTCTCCAAATCCAGATGACTGCAGTATAAAAACAAAGGACTGTATGAGAGTCATTGATTCACCCACTCTGATGATCTGAGTAAACTTCTTTCAGTGTTGAAAGATCAGCTTTTGAGCAGAATCAGAAAGCTTATTGTCATCAAACAGAGAATATGTGCCAGCGGCTGCTGTTCATACATAAGAATAGATAGATAGATAGATAGATAGATAGATAGATAGATATCTATATCGATCGATCGATAGATATAGATAGATATAGATGTGTGTGTGTGTGCGCGTGTGGGTGAATGTGCAAACTTACAAGTATAAAATAAATATATGAGAGAAAAGCAGCATTCACACAGCAAAGGTATATTTAAATTTACGCAGGGAGGGTACCTGTTAATAAATATTAATAAATGACACAAACTGCATTGCACATGGGTTTGAAGTATTGTAGAAACAGAATACTGCACTATTACCAAGGGGAAAGACATTTGCACAGTTCAGTTGTTATTGCTCTCTGATCGTCTTATGGGATGAAGGAGCTGGTGTGTTATTGTGGTGTGTTTAGGAGTCTGATCGCCCATGGATAAAAACTGTTTTTCAGTCAGTTGGTTCTCCATTTCTGGGACCTGAATCTGAACCTGATGCACTCTTACAAACGTACAGTGGGGTAATGAACCACTGTAACTTTATTAAGTCATTATTTATGAAAATTAAAAGGAACAAAGTCCTATTTAGTGTATTTTGTGTCAAACATTAAGATGTTCAAGCCGCTTTATCCTTTAATATTATGGTTAATGTTGTAACCTCACTGGTTTCCTCTGCATCCACGTCTGTGTCTGTGGCTATGGGGGATTTTCCCAGAGAGTGACAATGTAGTGAGTCTGACTGAAGGGGCACAACAAGAGGAACAGATCTTGACCACCCTGCCCTGCCCTCATATGCACATACACATACACATTGCCTCTCCCTTAAAAACCTGCTGGTAAAGGGAAACTCCCAACCAGAAAACCTAAAGAATGAATATCTAACAAATAACCAACCTCTTGCAAATCTCTTTACACCCACAACATCAAAATTTCACAGGAAAAAAAAAAAAAAATGTTGCGCCAAGCAAATTTTTAAGAAGGAATTTTGAAACCGTCTCCCTTTATATCTTTATTTGAGGGAAAGGGGGGCTTTTTGTGGTTTACCGACTGTCATGTAGGAAAAGAACACAGCAGTCTCAGGTCTGTGTTTAAAGCTGCCTCCACATTGGAAGCCAATTTAGTCTCGGGATTTTTGTCCTCATTATCTGGCTGAAATTCAAAGTACTAGGTTGCAGCAACTGGTTCCAGTTTTGCTATGAGCATGAGCCATTTTATGTAGCGTGTCCTGCATTCCAGCATGGCAATTTTTAATAACTGCTCTGGTCACCCCTTTTATCCCCCCCCAGCACCATCTCCTGCTAGGTGGTCCATGTACCACTCAACTTTTCCTACCTCACGAGTCCTCAGCTGGAAGTTTTTCCCTTCGTGGTAGCAGTTGTACGTCTTCAGCAGTGACAAGATGTCTGACCTGGATATGAACACACAACCACGAAAGGATAGATCAGTGCCAAGTTAGAAGATGGATGAAATTTTATGTGATTTTACATGTTTACTGTAATGTTAAAAAACTGTTAAATACTTACTTTGGTATGAGTTTCTCCTCACTGAGCTTCACGTAGGTCTGACGCTGACTCATTCTGATTAGATCGCAGCTGTGGCAGAAAAACATGAGAGACGGGCATTAAAATATGCATATATGAGAATATATACATTTGATACTCATGTACAAATAATCCCAGAAATACATTTAAAGTAAATAGTGCACATAAATGTTATATGCTCTCATGCTCTTTCCTGAATTTGAGGACTTTGAGGAAAGCCCCCCCCCCCCTCTTTTAATGAAAAGCTATTGAAAAATGGTCTCCAGTGTTAAGGGCAAGGACAGTAGTTTAAGAGAAATCACATGATGTTGGCATGGAGCCAGCAAAGTAAATGAGGTATCATGTTGCAATAGAGCACAGCAAATCTCAGGGAAATATCATCTTAATGGCATTAAAGGATTTAGGGCATCTTAAATATGATTATATATGTAACAACTTTGTAATCTTTTCAGTTCAGTTGACGAGAAAAATATCCCCACATAATTTATATCTGCATCACTAGTGTCCTTTTATTAGTATAGTGGACAGCACAAAACACAGGAAAACCTATTAATGACTGTGTGCTTCATGGTATCAAATCTTCTCTGGCAAACCCAGAGGAGAGATGTCCCTGATTCTTGCCCGGATTCCTGCGTCCTGATACTCTGAAAGGAAGGTGCCACTGGGAAATTCCGGATTTGTAAAAGCCCACTCACTGAGTGGGGGAGGAGCAGGGAGGAGTATAAAGCAGCCAACATGTGGTTCTGGGCTCAGTGTCAAGGCTCACCCTGTGCGTCTCCAGCATGAAGCTTTATCCTCAGTCCATCTGCCCGTTTGCTCTCCTGAGCCTCTGCTGTGTACTGATCACAGGTAAGACACTTTTCACTGATCTGTGCTTGAAATTTCTAAAACTTTTTCGGCGTTGCTGTAACTTGACTTCTGATTGTGTGCCGCTGTGCTGAATTAACCTTTGATCTTGTTACCGTATCTGTGCAGTGCGAGAGTCCTACAGCACGTTTGTGCCGGGAAGATGTTTGTGTCTGAGTAAACAAATCGGTGTCAGAGGACGACTGAAGGCACTCACAGTGTTACCAAAAAGCTCCACTTGCAATAATGTCACAGTCATGTGAGTACCAGATACTGCAGACACACTTTCACCACCCCTCTACACCTGCACACGCACGCACGCACACACACCTTCATAACTCAATGTATTGTTTTGGGTGTTTTTCAGAGTCACACTGCAAAGAAACAATGCACCAGTGTGCCTGGATCCCGAAGCACCAATGGCCAAACAGCTGATTCGCTGCTGGGAAAGGTGAGCTTTAGCTTTTATTGCATACCTGTGAGCAAAGTAATAAACACAGAGGAGATCCACCCGTCATCACATTTCCTGTAAATTGCAACCAACAGCCTTGTATTAGTTGCCAAGCCGGTTCTTTTGTTGCTTGAAAATCACTAGGAAATTTCAGTTGGAGGCAACATGCACTAGCAATGAATAACATTTTCTCTAAGACGAAAATAGGTGTGATATCCAGCACTGGTAGTCCGCTTTTTCTCAACTGTGCTCATTTATGTTTGTTTTTTTTTCCTCCCCCAGAGTTCAAAAGTTGGGTCGGGATGTAAAGTTGTGTCTAAAAAGAAAGAGAGTGAGAAGTGGTCAACGACAGCGGACTCGACAGAGGAGAAGAGGCCACAATAGGAAAGCCTCATCCCAAGACTCCCAGTAACTGAGGAGACTAACATATTACACCAAGTATGCACAGAGGAGGAGTGTGTCCAGGCAAAAAACTACTGCAATGCCAACTGCGTCTTTTCTCTCTACAAATGTCAGAATATGCAGACTGTTTAAGCTGTAAATCAAACGATCATTACTTCAATCTAAAAGACTGAATGTACCAAAACAGCCCAGGAGGCTCATTCATGTTAACAGCATTTACTGTAAATTACTATAAAAGGGTCATTCTATTTCTTTACAAGTGGTTCTGTACACACAGCTGGGAAGGCCAACTTGAGATCTTGTGTTTTATATTTATATGACTGTTTATATGACTGATTTTTCATACAATTTTGTAATAAATATCAAAATATACCAGAACAATGCTGTGACTGTGTTATTTTGGCTTAAGCCTTTGATATTCTTAATAATTGAAGGGAAGGAGTGGGATTATTTACTTGGCAGGGTATGTGAGGTCACCTAGCAGACAGCCTCAGCTTAAGTTAATAAACTCAAGGATGTGAGTCAGCTGCAGGGTTAAAGCAAACTTTTTGCATTAATTATAACAGGAGCTAACCATGCATTGGTTCTATAATCGGGATGTATAACATTCCTGTCCAGGCACTGACATAAGGTCAGAAGAGAGGATCCTAAGTGTAAAAGCAGTGAATACTGTGCGTATCAGAGGTTACTGTGTTGCTGAAGTTTACAAACCATTGTTACACAATTGACGCGGAAACAAGTAGGTGATCGGGGTGTGAATTGTGTTTTATGATAGCAAGACAACATACTCTGCAGCCACTTGAGATTTCTTGTAAATCATGTGTCAAAAGAGCGCACAGAGAGACAGAGGGAGAAACTAAATACTTTAGCCTGTACTGGATGAACGCAGCATGCACCAACCTGTACTTATTTTTTTCACTGTTTAAAAAAAACAAAACAGTGAAAGTCCGTGTACTGATAGAGAAAGTGAAAGTCCTCAACAAGCTCACCTTTGTCAGAGGCTTACAGGACAAAGTTTAATAGGGACCCGTTTTAGCCAGTGTCTGAAAGCAGCAGTTCCTCCGAAGTCAAATATTTATCAGTTAAGACAAGATTGTTGCAGAGACGGTGCGGCAAGATAACAGTGTTGGTGCACAACTGCAGGAGACGGGAACTTAAGATTCAAAGGAATTTACTATGTACATTTATTTATTAATTAGTTATTATAATTTATACAGATGTGCTCATGTGACAGGTCAGTGAGGTATTTTAATGTGCTACTCTGGTTTATTTATATAATCAGCATAGGATTAAATTATTTTTACCATCTTAATGCAGGTAAGGATAATTTATTCCTGTGCACTATTTATTACCTGTTTAAACCACTGGGCTCTGCCCTGGTATTTCTGGGAGAGTGTTCTTTAGGTAAGTGCCAAATTTCTGGGTTATGATATATCAAGGTCATGAACTGCATTGTAATTAGGTAACATGGAGGAAATAATAAGAAATGGAAGAAATATACCAAATTCACACATCAATGACAGGATGAGGGCTGAGATATCAGTGTCACAGGAACAAACTGTAGAGACTAAGCAGTGAGATTGTTCATGGGTTGATGTAATGGTTTTCCTTTTTTTTTTTTGGTACTTTTCTTGGGGGAATATCTGAAATGGGAAAACAAAGATAAAGTGATTAAACAAACACAGAGAAAATGAGTGTGTATACTAATCTCTCTACACGGCCGCTTTTACTTTTTACACAGTTAAAATCTCACTTAGAAATACCATGACATTTTTTAAAGAAATCATTTTGTGTGGAAATCATTCCAAACTTCAATACAGACTACTTAAAACAAACAAATAAAGCGAATGGCCCTTTGTATTTAGCACAAGGTGCTAAATACAAAGGGCCACAAGGGCCACAAGGTGCTAAATACAAACTGATTTACACTGTTCTGTTCTCCTGGTAATGCATGGAAGGTAACCTGATCACAAGAAAAGAAATGAGTTGCTCATCTTTCAACAATATGTTTATGCAACACACTGGTCGTTTTACATTCACTAACCATGACGTAGATGATACTATGGTGCCACCTAGTGTCCACTGCAAGACTTAACCTCAAAATCTTTATTATAGCTGAGTGGTTCCCTCTTATTGTGATACCATCTTTTATACACTCCCTTTATTTCATCAACTAATCACATACCAACAACTAAATGAATTTAAGCATGTAGATATGGTCAAGGTGACCTGCTGAAGTTCAAAGCTTTGAATGTGGCATGTGCTAGGTGGTGCCGTACGGGCTGGTCTGAGTATTTCAGAAACTGCTGAGATTTTCAAACACAACCATCTCTAAGGTTCACAGAGAATGATCTGAAGGAGAGAAATTATCCAGCGAGTGGCAAGTGGTGTAATGGTGTGGAGAATATTTTCTTGGCACACTTTGGGCCCCTTATTGCCAACTGAGCATTATTTAAATACTACAGTGTATTGTTGCTGATCATGTCCATCTCTTTAAGATGACTGTTTACTCATCTTCTGATGACTGCTTCCAGTATGATAATGTACCGTGTCACAAAGCTCAAATGTTCTCAAACTGGTTTCTTGAACATCACATTGACTTCACTGTACTCAAATGGCCTCCACAGTCACCAGATCTCAACCTAATCGAGCACCTTTAGGATGCGGTGAACAGGAGATTTGCATCACAGATGTGCAGCCGACAAATCTGCAGCAACTGTGTGATACGATCATGTCAAAATGGACCAAAATCTCAGAGGAATGTTTCCAGCAGCGTGTTGAATCTGTGCCACTAAGAATGAAGGCAGTCCTGAAGGCAAAAAGAAGTCCAGCCTTGTACTAGAAAAGCGTACCTAATATAGTGGTCAGTGAGTATATACAATCAATGTAAACACATCTTTGTTTACAAGGAGTTCAGCCTCTTTCATATGGACAACACCAGCAGGATAAAGAATCGGCTGGACAGCATTAATGTAGATTTTACTTTAAAAAAAAAAAAGAAAAAAAAGTTGAGTTCTTTTTTGGCCTGTCTGGGATTTTGTCACATGATAAAAAAAGGAAGTCGATCAGTTACAGTAATGCTGTGTGACTTATTTAAAGCAGAAACTGTTCCACTTTGACACATTTTGTTTTCATCTTGAATTGGCCATTCACGATGAATTTAGTATGAATCCATAAATCTTTTATTCTTAGAGGCAACG
>VUQJ01001395.1:15422-27703 GCA_015108635.1 Andinoacara biseriatus
TTTTTTCTTTTTCCCCCCCCCTCAAAAAAAAAAAAAAAAAAACCCGTCATGTATACTGCGTATTTGGATGCTATTGAACTGTTGAACACAATTTGCACTGTAAAGTACAAATGATGTACACAATCTGAATCTTATTAATCTTATTCTTAGTGTGTTCTTGTTACTGAATGCTTTTTTCTATATGGGGGACAAGATTTATTTTTATGTCATCAAATTTTGTTTTTATCCACTATCAAGGCTGAATTTTAACTTGAATATCAGATTTTGAGGTATATCTGTCAATTCAAATAAATTCTGTCTCCTGTTACATATTTGGTGACAGGAAAAATCATATTGCTTTACTGACTTGTTCTGTTGTTTTTTGTTGTTTTGTTTTTTTTGTTTTTTTCCAGGTAGGGGAAGAAGTTCCTGTGACCTGTTAGGATTTATTTCTACCATCCTGTTTTTGAGCCTGGATCTGCCATCTAGGAAACTATTGCAGGGTGGAAACACAAACTGTAGGAAGTGCCCCTCTCTGTGTGTCTGAATAGGATTTATGATTTAACATGCACAGAGGAAGTAAGTTGTTCCAGCAGCTGAACAACTTCCCTCATTCTAAAGGATGTGGATGTGACAAAGCTGCCGGAGCGTTTTTGGAAGCGGGTGAAAAATACTGCCGTTCTTTTCCGCTCCTCTGTTTATAGGTCAGTCAGCTGCTAATTGAACAAAGATCATTGTGAAGATAATAATACAGCTCAGGTTATGGACCAGTGAACAGCCTCAGCAAACTCTGGACAAAGACTCTCTGTTCTTTCCATGAGACACACCAGGGGGTCTCGTCCCTCTTGGGAGGATACACATGTCATGACATACAAACATATTGAACATATTTGTGATACTAAGTGATGCCATAATGGTTATGTAATTTTGTGAGAAAAATGTAGAATAACCCAGCTGTTTAACCTTCAGGTTGTTCATGTATGTGGGCTATCTGGTTCCAGTTCTCACTGAGGTGCTTTCTGATAAATAGGGCTCTCTGCTTTTATTGATTCTCTCCTTAGTTTTAATGCCACAGAGAGATTTCCTCTTAGGGCTACATACAGTTATGTACTTATTCAGTGAACAAAGGATTCAGGACGACTGTGTGCGTGTAGTGTGTGTGTTTTGACGGAACAAGACGGTATTGATTTATGACCTGAACAAAAGAGTAATGCCCATATAGAGACTCGCATCCTTTGTAGCGTGGTTAAAAAAAACAAAACCAAAAAAGTGAAAACAATAGAAATGTCAATAAAGGCTTTTTCTGCTCACCTTTGTATCACAGTTATACTCATTTCAGGGGTATTTAAACCATCTAATTCACCATTAATATCATCAGGGTTCAGCGTACGACACTTTATTGATAAATAATTTAGTGTGTTTGGCTAGACATCTTTTGGTGGAACCTATAGTGGTGCTTTGGTGGATGATCTGATGTTTCTTTCATCACCATATTAACATGAGCACTCCTCCCAGAGCTCTGTCTCCATGGTCACCGCTCACATGCGACAAACACACAATGAGGGCCAGCGCGTGCACCTGCACGAGCTCTACTGCCTGTTATACTCTCAGCCACATTTGCACATGTTTTCTCTGAATGAGTGAAACAGTTGATCTAATTTATGGCCTTATGAATAATGTATGTGGCAGTAACTGGATGGGATTGCTGGGCATTAACGTCTGCTCGTCAGTCAATGCTTGCTTTGCAAAAACAGGCCTAAATTCACCCACATGCACATGTTGGTACAAATGCTTTAATTTTTTTTTTTAATACATACATTTTAAACTCAAACTTTTCGTTTTGTACAGGACATCAAAATATACAAATGAGTCGAAAATTTTATTTAAAAAAATTACAATTTTTATAGTTTAATCACATAAAAGTGTACCTTGTTATGAAACACACTGGTGTTTCCTACTAAAAGTTGGAGCAAGACCAGCTAGTTGTACCAAGTCAATCTGAATGCATTATTCTTTATACATGCTTTCCATTGTGTGTTATCAGCAAGTGCAGCAACAATCAGTCGGGAATCATAGGTGCAGTGTCTGAGGTGGTGTCTGGCTCACAGTATCCATCCATCTCTTCCATCTCCCTCTCCACAGGCTCCTCCCCACCTCTAAAGCACATTAGTCTCTTCTCTTTCCACCTCCTCCTCTCCCCGTCTGTGTCTTTAGGTGCTGTTGTCTGCTCTGGCTCCAGCATAGCCTGGACACCATCTCCCCTCTCTCCCATGGTGAGGCAGTGGTCCCTGCTTGTCAGTGCCAGCCCCTGTCCTCTCCTATCTGTCACCATATGGAAGAATGGGAAGGTGCTGTCTGAGCCTGTGCTTTCTGTCACACAGACAGTTGGGCCTTGGATGTTGTAGCTTTCCTGTGGGCCTTTGGGGGACTTAGTCTTTGTTTTCTTGCTCAGTATGAAGTTGAAAAAGGCTGTCACCAGAAGCATTGTTCCTGCCGTTTGAATAATAGTGCCATTATTAATTTAATGTGTTACACCTACAGTACGCTTTTATGCTTTTGTTTGATAAGTGAAAATGTCTGCTGATGAAATGCCGTAGAAACAGTGAACAGTGACATAATCATAAGTATTGAACTTGCTGGCGTTATTTTACCTGGGATGACTGCATGCCACACCAACACAGGGTGCAAGAAGCAGACCACTGACATTATGGTGTAATATAGGAATTTATGAAAGCCTCCAATACGAGCCATCTTCCCCCACAGTACAAACAACTGCCAGTCTGGAGGGCAGCTGTAGAGGTATCCGGGAAGAAGGTGAGTACTTATTTAATCATTTACTTTAAGTTATTAAAACAGTTTTGAGATTAAATGCTTTTTGTGCACAACAGGCTAACAAAATCTAAACTCTGTTCAGACTGCAAAGTTCAAAGGTTCATGCATTATCTATGCTTATCCATGGAACACAGATGCTGCAGATGAGAGCTGTGTACTCACGGCAGACACATGGACATGAGAGAATCCAGGAAATAGGCTAGTTCAAGAATCATGATGGCAATCGATGATATTCTGTGGGCAGAAAATGGACAATGATGGAATCTCAGTGATATACTCAGTAATTTCTATGCTAAATTAAATATATAGGTCAGTTTGGAGATTGAACTTTATATTTTTTATTTGGGTAAAGAGTAAAATGCAGCTTCAAGAGCCCCAGACTAACCATTATTACACACTAACCTCTGAACTTAGTATTTCTGTGTGTGAGTACACCATCCTTCTGCAATCATTTTGTGTGTAGTGACTGAATAAACAATCATGCTTTCCGGTGTCTCTGTGGGAATTTGGCTGTGTACTACAGAGATAATAAGAAGAATCAGAGAACTGGCCTCTGTTCTGCCCTCTGCACCCTGCTTCAACCTTCTGACTCCTTCCCAACAGCTCCTCTCAAGTGTGTTTATTTATGAGCGACTGTGAAAACAAGTACAGTTTTTTTAAAAACCATTTTCTAAAGGCACTTGGGCCCTATTCTTTGCCACGTTGAAATCCAGGCTACATATTTAGAACTCAGGAATGCCACCAGTTTTAGTTTAAAGTGGGCCAGAGTCAGGAGTGCTTTTAAATTCTCTCAGTAGGTCAAGAAATAGACTCAAAAAGTAATCACTTACATAAGGTAGATGCCAAGGCTGCTGAATTCTCCCTGATGGAGTGTTTCCACTCCCACGGCGCATAACACTGAAAATAAGACAGGAAGATAATTTCCCCACAGATTCTGTCCACCAGATGTCAGACTAAGTTCATGTTTTTTTTTCTTTAGCTGGCTGCTGGAATGCAGTGGAAGGTAACCTCTGAAACTTTTATAAATACTCAGTATTTTCACTGGGATTAAACATTTACAATGTTCCTTGGATTTATTTTTCACTATGTCTTTGACATTTTGTTTTTCAAAATGTTCTTTGCAGTGTTCTTTCAGCCATTGTGGCACACAATTTAAGGCCTGACTGAACATTTTTCTCCACATCAATAAGAAAAGAACTCTGTAGCCGACCAAAATTGATTCAATTTAAAGTCATAATTTACCTACCACAGAGATGGTGGCACTGACCTACTGATGTGCATTATAAGATATTTAGAGATGCTTGATGTAGGCAATTATTGCAATTGTTCATGTCATGGTCACAAAACTTTGGTAATAGCTTACTCATGCTTGCAATTGCCATACCAGTGTCAGTATGTAATTTTATTTGAGTGGATCTTCCACTCACACAGCTTCTGCCAGGGAACAGCATCCCTGAGATCCACGCTTTAGCAGCAAGATGACAAATCTCTTCAGCAGATAACGCTCACTGTGAGTTAACTGCTGAAGGATGAGAGCACTTCTGCATGTTAAATGGCAAACTAACGCCAGCAGTTTGCTAGCTTAGCAAAAACGCTGGAAGCAGTGGGGTAAACAGCTGGCCTGGCTCTGTCCAGATGCAACACAATCCACCTACTGGCACCATTCAATATTTCTTTAACAGGAAGTTCCCCTAAAACTGGGTGGTGACAGCAATAAAATAACGTTCATGCCACATTAAGGGATCCTGCTGTCCTGATGCGACAGAAAATAAGAAATGACATGACAGCAAAGTTTTAAAAAAACTTTAAACAAAAGCCTCCTTTATTAACTGGTCATTTTCCTGTGAGATAAGCCTGGTTAAATGGTGATTGCTGCCAAACACATGGAAGTACTTTCCCTGACTTGCTTACCAGAAATTCAGAGATACAATCTGCAGTAGAGGGAAACTGGGGAATGTGGCTAGATGGATTCTAGTAGTTTGGAGAGTACGCGAGGATTTAAAGCTGCATATAGAGCATCTGGATATTAACATTTAGCTGCTCCCTGCATGTACTTTCACACATATGGAACACACACAGACACCAACAGACTAACCCAGACATGTGAACCCACAGTAGGTCTACCAGCCAGAGACACACACATACCATACATACATACACTCACACAAACAATGCACAGAAAGCTCAAGGTTCAAATCTTAACAGCTTCTGATCACATAATCCCAATAACTCTGCTGGATGCAGAAACTGTTTGTGTCATATGAGGCACATGCCTCTCAGTAAATGCTCAGTCTGCAGCTGTTTGAATTTAAGTGTAGGGGGTCCCATATTTTTTTTGAGGAAGCAGCAAGCAGAGAGCTTTTGTGATGATTTACTGCGCCACAGAGAACTCTGTACAATCTGTCCCCGTGTGCCTGAGGAAAACAGAAGAGGAGGGACAATAACAGCAGTGTTATCTCTGATCAAGCATAAGCTCTGCGTATCAGCCAAGAGATGGTTTGGTGTTCTTGGAGGTCAAGGCTAGAGCTGGCCTCTGTCATAGTCTGACCTTTTATCATGTTTTTGTGCTTTTGAAAAAGATCAGCTTTATGACTCTTCCCTCAAAGAGATGTTTAAAGAATGTGATATTTTTGAAAGATCTGGATTCGTTGGGTCATCTATAGCTGCACCCAAAGAAATAAATCTGGCTGATACTAAAATGAGAAGCGACACACATGACTCTAAATGTAATCTTTTTGATTTTGTCTGAATGTTTGCATATTCATGTCTTACCTGTGGCTGTAGAAACACCAAGGAGCCTGGAGGCGCACTCCACTACAATCCACCATATTCTCTCTAAGCTCCCCATGACCTCAAATACTTTCACCTTTAAAAATGTAACTCCTTTCCAACACCTAATAGTTACAAAAGTACCATCCTAGACGTGTAGTTGACTGCTGGCCAGATGGATGGATGGTAGAAAAGCTAAAGTCGAGTAATGCAGCAGTTCCATGATGTGGAGCCTCTTATTCTGGAGGAGTTTACCTCAGAAAGGTTTGTGACTGAATGCCCCTGTTGCTGCAGTAACTGAACTGCTAATCACACACACACACACACACACACACACACACACACACATTGAGGAGAAGCTATTAAGCTCAAGGTCACTTGTTGACTATGACTTTGTCACTGAAGCTGGTTAAAAATTATCTTTAAAGAATTAATGTAAAACTAGCTGTGTGCAGCACTGAGATAGAGAGATTGAGAGATCAATGACCTTGTTTTTCCAAAAATAATTTCTTGTCCTCTCTTTACGTGTTTTTCTTCATGTAATTTCACCTTATTGTGAGGCTGTTGCTGATTCAGTGTAACGAAACCATCTGAAACTATTCAAACAAACACCATCTTTTTTCAAAGCCACTCTCACACATGCAGCCATCATTTTGGCTTTGTCTCAGCAGGGTGAGCATTGACGAAATATGCAACAGCTTGCGTCAGTAAAGAAAAGGACATTTTTTACGGGTTTGCACAAATTATAAACAAACTGCACTTAGTATACAGTGCAGTGCATGCACGATCGGCTCCCTGCACTTTGTGAACAGTGGTTATGGGACGTAAACAGACACCTTTTGACATACATTCATATGAAGCCCACATAATCAGGTGACACAGGTTTGCCTGAGGTGTAAGCTTGTTCGGGCACAGCAGAGGCCTACTGGAACAAGCAAGTCAGATTTGTAGAGTTCACACAGGCATACCCACACTGACTCCTGTCAGGCCCAAAGTAAGCTACATAAATCTTCTTAAATCTATAACAAAGACACTTTTGTGTTTTTGTACCAGTTCTACTTGTTTCCGGATATTTGTGGCATTTATGGTATTGAGTGTTAGTGAGTGTGGATGAACTGTGTGGCAAAAACAACAGATACTAAATGTGCGACAACAAAATACTGCATTTGGTACCACTTTTGCAGGGAACGCAACATTGTTCAGAATGTGGAGAGAATGTATAACTGAAATATCTATGATAGTTTTTTACAAACACGGGATAAGAGATTCTGAATTTTTTTAGTTATTTTTTTTAATGTGTGCAACAAGCTAAAATTAATTTTTATGCCATGGAAACTTTGTGATATACTAATTTAGCACAGACAGTCATATCCCTTTCTGAAGAAAGTACATCCTCAGGCAAGTTCCCCTTGTTCACAGTCTTGGCTCATGACCAAATATACTCGCATAATGACATTTGTTTGTAGTACAAGTTAATAAAATTTAAGCATGCTAACAGGCTAAACTAAGATGGAAAATAGCAAATAGCAATTATCATACTCAGCAAGTTTGCATTGTTGCAATGAGCATGTTAGCATGTTAATGAAGCATTACAGAGAGTTTCTATGGCTTCAGACTTTTTTGTTTGTTTTTGGCATATTCAGATTGTATGCAAATTGGATTTTTCACCGACCATAATCCTTAGACATGTAACCACAATGATGTCACCTGCTGGTTTGTGAGGTTCAGTTTTGAAACCACAAGTGACCTTTAGATCGTCACCATGTCAGTTTTTCTAAACTGGACATGATGAATGAGGGATGGAGCTGACTGACAGACTGCGGACGCTACACACTCACACAGCAGCAACTTTCTTGCTTTATCATTTATCATACGGTCATTTTCTCATTGACTTCCGTTCTATATGATTTCATTTTGAAACCAGAGTACACCCCCTGCTGGCCATTAAAGTGAATGCATGTTTAAGGCATTTCAGCTTTGGCTTTGCTTTTTAAAAACTGGATGCAATATTTTGTGTAACTCTAAATCATCTATTGTCTAGAGGCTCCTATTTGTCTTTGGGGTTAGTCAGTGCATGTCATCCTTTTGAGTTGCACAACTGCTTCGCTCTCGACAAAATTGGATCACTGAAACCAATTTTCTCCATAGTTTGTGCAATTGTTCGATTGTAGCCGGACACTATGGCCTCTCAAATCGGATTTCAAAGTGTCTTTTGTGTCACTCACATGGGCACAACGACAGCGAACAAACACAACAGTTTAACCACATGCTTAATGTAATTGCGTAGTTGAAAGGGAAAAGATGGCAGAGAAAATCTTGGTTAAACAACATGCATGTTTAGACTGCAGTGTATTTTTGCACATGGACTACACAAACTTGGGCTAGGAGGAATGTGTGCTGTTAAGTGCCATCATGGCCACAGTGGGCAGTGTGTGTATGTTTATTTGACTCTCATGATGACATAAAAACTGCCTTGTAACAACATAATTTATGGTAATCAATCACTGTGTAGTGTTTGGGGATCCTTGCTGACATTTACTGTACATCATGAGTTATATGGCAATCACCAGGATATGCCAGAGGGTGGAACAGTTTAAATAATTGAGTGATCGCCATCTGAGATTGTAAATCTAGTGTTACAGTATAAATACAGTCTCATGTTTTCATTTGGCCTGTGCACATCTCTCAGTTTGACCAACTGACCTTCTTCTCAGACTTTCACTTGCATGTTCTCACGTTCAGCCATCCTGTAATCATCTCTGTATTATGTATCCTCACCATTCTCATCATCTCTGCTTCACACCTTTCTCTCTGGCCTATGGACATGAGACTAGAGATTAACTGTAACTTTTGTCAACCGTTTTTCCCCATCTAGCCAGTTTCACTCCAGAATGTGTGTCTGGTGTTTTTCTGAATCAGTGAAAGCAGCTGAAATCTTAATTAAACCAGCAGCTTTATTGCCCTGTTCTAATGCTTTGCTCAGACAATATCTCCATTATCCACTTCATCTCTGATTTGCCATTTTATTCAAAGGTTAACCTGTGAGGATTGCCAAACGACTGAATTAATTCCAGTGCAACACATAATAAAGTATGAATTTATAGACATTCTGTGTGTTTATTCAGAGTATTAAACACACAGAAGGATTAAATCCTGCTTTTACAGAGCCTAATACCTACATTTACAAATGTACAGAGTCCCCTGGTGGTTGAGAGGTACTGGTACACTTCAACCCTCACAATGACCTCATGGTCATTGCCCAGCAGATTCATGAACTGAAAAGATATTTACATACTGACACTGAACAGGAAAAAGTCATTTTTAAACTTGTCTTAGATAACATTTATAATGATACCAAAAGGTCAACAGCATTATCCAGAAAGATGAAGTACAGAGACGGGAAAGAGCAGGAAAAATATGCAGTCATGAAACAGAAGCAAAGCATGGAGAATTCTTTTGGGAGAGTGTTTTAAGAGAGTGTTTGCATTTTCATTTGGTCAGTGCACTACTGTTTAAAGAGAGAATTGTGGTATTTGAGGGCAGCACAGTGGTGCAGTGGTTAGCAGTGTCACAGCAAGAAGGTCTGGGTTCAAATCCGCTGGTTAGCTTGGGCCTTTGTGTATGGAGGTTGCATGGTCACAGTGTGCCTGCTGGATTCTCCCCAAAGTTTAAAGACATTGTTAATTAGTCATTATTCTAAACTGGTTGTAGGTGTGAATGTGTTGGCCCTGAAATGGATGGGCAACCTTTCCAGGATGTACCTTTGCAGGGTGTACCAGAGTGTACCCTGACTCTGTCTCGTGATAGCTGAAAAAAGCTCCAGTATTTCCATGATCCTGAACTGGATAAGTGGTTAAGAAGACGAATGGATGGATGGATGAACAGATACAGTTTTGTGGAGAACTATATGTATGAAATTACGTTTGTGTGATGAGAACAGTTTTCTGCTACGTCTCAGTGAATGATATTAGGGTATTGTTAAATATTTCTAAGCACTGAAACCAGTTGTAGCAACAGCTACATCATACCAGAGGCCTGTACTGTGAGGCAGTGGCTGCGTTTTCAGTATTGTGAAGGTGGCTCACTTCTTACTGGGGTATATCACAATTGTAATTTGCGTTACAGTCCCAACCTGCTCTGGGACAGTTTATGCTCAAGATTACAGATTAGTGTGTGTTCCCTATAGACCAGTCAGTTATCTGGAAATTGGCGTTGCCATTTCTAAAAGTCACGAGACTCTCTCATGATCCACCTGCAGAACTCAATGCAGCTCCATATGTGGATCATGAGAGAGTTTTTAGATTTTGGAGATCATCTAAAGTCTGGCTTTCCCTGGTGAGCGTCAGTGAGATACAGATTCTCAGTGACATGAGTTTTATTTGCTGTTATTCTTGCTTCATTCCTTTCTCACTGGCTGCATAAAATTTCCATCTGCCTTGTTATGGCATCAACTTAATTTGCATTGTTTATACCGTATGTATTTAGTCTTACACACCACAGGATAATGGTACATCTAGTCCAAGTATTAAGGTAAAATAAATACAGATTTGTAATTCAGATCTGCCTCCCTGAGTCAATGATTGATAAGCCTATTAACTTACACATTTCATGTTTCTTTTGCCAACTTTTCTTAGCTTTGGCTGCAACAGCTGTGTTGCTTTCAGCCCCTCATATTTCTTCATATTTCTTTCATGGATGCTCTTCTTGTAAGAAATACTGTATGTGACTCTAAACTTGCCCATATTTGGTCCTCTTTTGCCATCGCTACCCCTTTTTTGTTATCATGTGCTCAGATAGATTCAGAAAACCTGGGCTGAGGTATGGAGTTCATAACCGCGTTTGTGTGACTGATTAGGGCTGTTGCTGATATTAGGTTTAAACAAAGCCACATAACACAAAGATATCCTTGGTATGCTAAACTTGCTTTGTAGTACAAATTCTCCCATGCCAGTACATTTGTATGTATACTGCTTTCTGTGCAGTGAAAGTTCTTCTGAGCGCAGATGCATGAATACATTATTGAAGAAATACTTAAAACTAATCTTCCTCTTTCAAACCTAATGTGTTAAGGTTTTTATTCCAGCAGACCTGATTTACTTCTTCTGAAATACAACCCTTATTCTGAAAAAACTGGGATGCAGCGTAAAATGTAAATAAAAACATCAGTGCAATGATTTGCAAATTTTATAAACCCATATTTTATTCACAATAGAACACAGAACACACAGAAGATGTTTAAACTGAGAAAATGTTGCATTATGAGGGGGGAAAAATGAGCTCATATTGAATTTGATGGCAGAATCACATCTCAAAAAACTTTGGACAGAGCCACGTTTACCACTGTAGCGTTCCCTATTCTTTGTGCCATTCTTGTCTGGTAGAGAATTGTAGTTGCTTAGCAGTCCTGGGTCTTCTTTGTCGTGGCTTCTTCTCTATATCATAGAGCTTAAACCCACATTTGTGGATGGCCCCACAGACAATGAAGTTCTGGAAGTTTTCCTGAGCCCATCCAGTGATTTCCATGAAAGGATCATCCCTGTTTTCAATGCAATGCTTCCTGAGGGGCAGAAGATCACAGGAATCTTATATTGATCTTTGGCCTTGTTGCTGAGATTTCCCAAAATTTCTCACAGTTTTTTGATATTTGTCACTGTAGATGATGAGATATTCACAAGTTTGGATTGAGGAACATTATTCTGAAATATGTAGACTTTTTTGTTTATTTGTTTGTTTGTTTTATGCAGTTTTGTGAACCTCTGTCCATTTTTGCTTTTGATAAACTGCCTAATATACTCTTTTTGTATCCAGTCATGTTACTGAGCTGTTGTCAATTAACTTAATTAACTGCAAAATGTTCATCGAGCTGGGATTTTTTTAGTGCCGCTTACTTTTCCAGCCTTTTCTTGTCTCCTTCCGAACATTTTTTTGACTTGTTGCTGCCATCAAATTCAACAAGAGTCAATATTTTTCTTAAAATTGTACATTTCCTCTGTTCAAACGTTTGATTTGTTTTCTACTGTACTTTCTAGATTTGATAAAATGTAGGTTTGTGAGATCCGCAAATCACTGCTTTCTGTTTTTATTTACATAATTACATCCTGGCTTTTTTGGAATTGTATGAGTATGTGACTTTGAGAGGTCACCAACTGTTGTTCTGTCTCTGTCCTCTCCACTTTACAGCGTATCGTGATGAGCCAAAACAGTGTTTTCTCATTTGCCCATTATCCTGCTCATAACTTGTCTCTTTCTTCATGTAAAGCCATTTAGTGTGTCTGTTTTTCATCCCTCAGACAGGCCTAATTAACACAAACAAGGAAACTCTTTTTTTTCCTTCTTTTTTTTCTGACAGGTGACATAAGATGAACTGTCAAGATAGGTGAAGAATTTCTTTTTGGCCAGTGAGCACATGGCAAAGGGCACCATCATCTGGAGCTGTTACAGGGCATCAGTATCCTTACACATCATCTAGGAGAAGCTGGAAAGCAGAATGAGACAGTATTCCCTGTAAACACACACACACAACACACACACACACACACACACACACACACACACACACACACACACACACACACACACACACAAACCATACTGACTCAGCCTATGGCAGTGTTAAGAAAAGTGAGTAAGGCAGATCTGTTTGAGTGCACTGCTGCTTGTTGGGTCTCTGTGATTCCCAGCATAAAAGGATGCAGCTTCTA